>JAJLTN010000398.1:31565-42657 GCA_030568215.1 Lipomyces kockii | reverse complement strand
TTTTATATTTATTATACTGATACAATGTTGCTGTGGATTGCTAGAATAAATAAAATCTGAGAGTTGATATTTTGTGAGCCGCTCGCTTGGGTGGTCCGCTCGCTTGCCGATCACGTTAATACTGTAACTTTTGGTTGCGTTACGGACTTTATTAATGTAGAAAAATTTCCGCTTCTATTTGCAGTGTATTTTACTTTCCAACCCCACCATGATGGCCATTTTTAATAATCCATCGTTACTCCTTGATATAAGGGATTCCAGTCAGCTTGAGCGCACGGTCGCTCAAGACCGGCTCCTTCAATGGCCGTTCGCGGCGATGCGGATCGAGCTGGCCGTTTCGCATAGGATGATTGTCGCCGACAAACTGGACGTCAGGCCAGTGAGTGGTAGACAGACGGCCTAGATAGCAAATTAGACTTCACTTTGCAAGCAGATTCGCAAAAATGCACAAGCTCACCATCAAAGGCTGCCTTCTTCCGCTTCAAATCCTCCTGCGTGGCATCGGCAACTGGCATGTAGCAAGTATACACCACCAACCTGTGGTTATCCCCTTCAGGCAACATGTTATAATGCGGAGTACGCGAGTCCCACAAGAGTAAGTCACCGGGGTCGGCATCGACCTTGATCCACTCACAGCCGTGTCTTGCAGCCACTTGAGGCCCTCGTCTGTAAACACGTAGTACTCCGTGCTGAACACCTCGACAACATTGCTTTCGCTCTTGAAATGTCTGTGGAACTCGTCCGAATGTTTGTGCGCACCTTTGCAGACTACAAGACCGCCGTCTTGCGGACCATTCGGAAGAAGATTGACGAGACTATGTTATACTTAGCTCACTAGACTCCAGCGCCAAGCATAGTAGCGTAGCGACCCATCCCTGCAGGCACCTAAATCCAGGTCTCTTCGGATCCTGATCTTGATGCGGCCACGGCGTATTAGGAGGCACATCCGTAGAGCTAGCCGCACATGCCTCGTCCAAGTACTAGATCTATATTGCGGGGTTCTGAGCCAACCGAAACTATTTGCTAATTTATTTCACTATTAGCACGTCAGGACCTGTCACGTACCCACCACCGACGACGGATGCATCACGCGGGGTAATGCATAGCGCGGAACAGTTTGATCAGTAAATCGAGATACTCACTAAACATCACGTGTATGCTGAGACGGAGACACGGAAGGAGTGCCGTGCCCAGTTCACTGCGGCCCATTTGCCGCCCACGCTTGTCTCAAGCGTGGTGGGAGGGTAACCACCACTGCCGAAGAGCGGATACTGTAGTTGCCAACGCTTCTAGTCTCATATCTCTTGGCGAGGACCGGAATAGAAATATAGCTTAGTCCTCCAGGTGAGCAAGAATTCAGAGGTTCTGTTAACCAGCGCTTGATTCTTCTTTTCCTCGTATGTAAATGGTCTTTGACGTGGATCAAGTGCTGGAGAAGTTGACCCTCGAGCGAAAATGCTTTTTACTCGCTGGCGAAGACGATTGGCACACTCACGCGATCCCAGAGCTCGGAATCCCTTCAATTCGCATGTCAGATGGACCCAATGGGATACGAGGAACTCTCTATTAGATAGTGTCCCTTCTGCATGCCTTCCCTGTGGGACGGCCTTGGGTGCAACCTGGAATGCTGGATTACTACGTGAAGCTGGTGATCTTCTGGCCATGGAGGCCCGCAAGAAAGGCGTGCATATGGTCTTGGGCCCCACAGTTAACATACAGCGGATCCCCATTGGAGGCCGTGGAGTTGGATCTTTCTCTGAAGACCCCGTGCTCAGTGGATATTGTGCATCCTCTGTGATCAATGGAGTGCAGGTGTAAGGGCCTGGCGGTCGTGCAAGCGTCAACTACTAATCTTGATAGCGGATAGCAAAAAATAGAGTATTTTAGAATATATTATCCGATGAGCAGAGGGACTGGACGGCCTCTATTTATACACGTCTTTTCCAGCCCTTGCCATCGGTGTGTAAATTTGGGTGCTCATCGAAGACCAGGATGTAATACTCCGGATCTCCATTCTGGAGGGTCGAATATGCCTGGATGACATCCGCCTTTACCAGGTTGTCACTGATTGATGCAGAGTCATACCGGCCGCTGCGATCAGTGTACACAAATCGCATAATATGGTAGCTCTTTGTATGATAGCTTGATGAACGCTTGCTGAGTTTCGTCCGGCGTGAATACTGAATATGGCTTGTCCTTGCAAGATTATTAGCTTAATGAAGAAAACTGCCCGCCATGGTCGACGATCCGAGTTACCGCTCTTGTCATTGTCCCATAGTTGTCCATGATGGCGCATACTCTTCACCGGCAGGTAGGTTGGGATGCTGAAAACGTAAGTGAATAGTATGCATGCCTGAATAGCTGGGCAGCTGACAGGTCGATGGTAGTAAGGAAAGTCTTCACCAGTTCAATGCACTCATATACGACTTGTGGTGCTGTATCTGCATCCTTTATGCGTTTCAGCAATATGTCAATTCCATTCATCAGATCAAGAGGCAAGCTTGTGACCGGGAAATTGAACGGTAATTGTGCCGGCAAGGGTGGTTGAATCTTGGGCCCAGATATCGCCCAGCTCCATCTCCAAAAGGGTCAGACGCACTGTGTCGTTTCGAAATGATGGGAGAGCAGTTACGATCGCCTGGGATAGACTGCTTGCCAGGTAAGTGACAAGTTCATTTCCCTGAACTGCTGACGCAATGTTCTTCAAAAGCTTTGGCCAGGATGATAGGGATTGACTCCATACTGCTCTGCGCTGGTTGACAGAGATTTAAGGAGTTCTCCGGAATCATAATGAATGGGCAGAGTTTGCTCCTGGAACTCAATCCTCTGCTCCCTCAAGGGTTCAGGGTTCAGTAGTAATAGCTCTAACGATGTTCATTAGCTCGTGAAAATTCAATAAAATGGCTGAGTAGGACACTTACTCTTTTTCATGACATCCACGTCATCTAGCAAAATCTCAGCCGAAAACGAAATCGCGAGCTTGAATGACTTTGCGCTTTCTGGTATATATACATGTCGGATTATGCTGTCGATTAATGATGGCAGATCGGGCTGGCTCCGGAAGAGCGTGGCGAAGTTATAGCCAAGGAGGAAAGCACTCTGCGCTGCTGCCGTCTCAGCATCATACTCCGATTCCACTAGGACTCCAGAGAGTAACAAAGGTTGGCGATTCAGGACTGAATACCGGTCTAGATGGACTAAATCCAGGCTGAAATCTAGTATGTCGCTAGACACCAGTGGCCATCCTCTGTTGATCACCGATCATTTAACTCCCCAGGGGGCCAGCTCCTCAAATGGCTGCGATTCCATGGCTGCGAGAAAAGCACATCCAGAAAATATATCCGAGTGCGCTGGCTTCACTTAGCGCGGAAAATGTCGGTACGCCGACGATCACTCAGCGCAGAGGATGTTGACCGGAACATTTCCACGAGGTCGCTTAGCACCGCATGTAATTTCTATCTTTGACTTACATGCTTCCCGATGCAAACGGATATGTACCTCAATGCTCACCGACAGCAAGTTCCATGAGCGCATATCCCGTGTCAACGCACGGAATATGTCGCCAACCAAAGTCACAAAATGGTCACGATTCTTTTCGTGGGGCTGGGCATGATCACGCGGAAACGACCTGTTATTCAACGCGAAATCATTTGCGAAATATCAGTTGTATGAACGGAAGTCCAATGAATCCAGAATTTGGTGCGCGCTTGGCCGCGAGCGGAGGGACTTGAATCAGAACATGGATCTGAACTGCTTATGTACTGGGTTAGGGTGTATGTCCATTATTGAGTGCCGGATAGATAGCGGTTTGAAGCCCAATTGAGTGGTCAATATAGTCAGTTAGTATCGTAGGATCATCCTCTTTCCATAGTCCTGGGCTCCAAACCAAAAACGACCCAGCAGAAGCCCCTTCAAAGTCACGTGAGTCGTATCCGTGGATACTGCGGATACGGATACGGATACGGATGCGGATAAAGCCAATATATCTGGATATGGATACGGATACGGATATAGATATTTTACGCGGATACGGCTAAGGAAAATTTGGCCTGGATATTATCCGTGCCTCCCTATCTATTGGTTACATCAATAAGCAGCATACATGTGACAGAATCTACTATTAGCCCACTTTCACGACGTACGCGGACAATTCTCGCGAACAAATGTCTGATGTCAGTTCCATAGACAGCAACGCCGTAGAACCTATTGCTCTCCGGCTCCCAGATACGTCCAGGATAAAGGCTCTGCGTCGCCCTTGAGCCCACGAACCGTGATGATCTGTTCATCACCTGGTGCTAAATCTATGGCACTGTCACTTAGGTGACAACCTTCTCGCTCCTCAAAGACTAAACACTTAACGGGTCGATCAACAACGACATGCATTTGATCACCCCGAATATTGACCTTGACATTCCGCTTAGGAAACTGAAGATACTTCAAAGGCTGGGGCCAGTCCATATCACGCGCAATGACCTCATTGTTCACAAACACGCGTGCAGCCAGCACATGTCTATCCTCGTTGACATTGTCGACACTGCCGACAAGTACATTAGTGGTACCATTAGCCTTGACGATAACACCCTCCTTGACGATCTTAGATTTGATTTCCTTTCCTGTCTCGACAGAGATAAACCGCAACTCAATATCAACGGTGGAATCTTCCACTCTAGAACTCGCAAGCCACAGTTCCCACTTCGAAAATGCGGGCTCTCGTGCATGGCTAACGCTCCAGTTATAATGCTCGCGCTTCACGCAGACAGCGATAGGCGCCAACACCCGAGCAAGTGCATAGTAGCTCGGCTTACGGCGAAGATAGTAGTCGCAAATGGACCAGCTTATTGTTGGCCAGCAGTCATTAAACTGCCAGACCAACGCACCACCACAACGTCGACTTTCTCCCCATTGTTTTCGCCACCCACGGTATCCAAATGTTAGCGCCTCAGCTTGGATCAATTGAGTAAGATGGATATAACCCGGAAGATCCGGTACTAATCGCACATTTTCGACTAGGTAAGTAGCAATACGACGCTCATGACCATCAGCCTTATTATGAAAATCCAAAACATGACTTTGAGGGTACAGATCTTTATGGTCTGTGATGAACGCCTTGATAGTTGCAATGTGGGGCAAAGCCTCCATTCCAAATTCCGAATTGAAACGGCCACCTAACGTGTCAAAAATCTGATATTTTTCTTGAGTGCCATGCCAGACATTCCACTGATGCATGTCACCAACTGTTGGATCAAAACTGACTTTACCGTCACCCCAAGGCGAGCCAGGGTGGTAGGGGACAGAGGGTGCCTCCGTAGCAATAACCTCGGGCAGCACTTTCTCATAAATATAACGAGCCGGGAAGTCGGTCTTTAGCCAATTCTTCTCGTTTTTATCAGCAAAATCATAAGTTAGACCATTTGACTCTTGCACCTGATAGTCCTCGTTATTCCCAGCGAATATCACTATAGATGGATGATGGCGAAGTCGGCGCAAGTTACAAGCAGCTTCGGCCGCGACTGTATCGAGCATTTCTGGGTAACAGGGATAATTGCCACAAGCGAACATGAAATCTTGCCAGACAAGTACACCAAGCTGATCACATGCATCATAGAACGCATCGTGCTCATAGACACCACCTCCCCAGACCCTTGAGTGCCTGTTAGCATGTAGTTGGTAACAACGGCTGTTGACCAATGAAAAGTCCTACCTGATCATCTTTTGGTTACCCATAACCAAAAGTTCTATCCATGCCTGATATCTTTCTGGAGAGATATTGGTTAAGATACTGTCAGCGGGAATCCAACACGACCCTCCGCAGAAGACATCGACTCCATTAACTCTGAAGTAAAATGATTTTCCAATCGCATCGGGCTCTTGAACCAGCTCTACATTACGTATGCCAAATGTCTTTGTGTCAGTACATAGCTCCTGGCTGTTATGACTGAGAACAGTAAAAATTTCGTAGAGATTCTGCGATCCATACCCTGCAGGCATCCACAGTTCAGGCTGGACTATGTGTAAGGTTGCGGCAGAAGTACCATGTTTAACGTTGTCAACGGAGGATGCAAGAGTTTTGCCATTCCGACGAACGAAGAACTCTACCACCAAATCGCTATTCTTGGATTCAACCTGCACGCTGGCACGCACAGAAGCACTTTCATAGTCAGGAGAGATGTCTACATCCACCCTGACATCCGCTATCCTAGCAGAATAGATCTCCAGGCGTACCGGCTTCCAGATACCGACCGTCATCAATCGAGGACCCCAGTCCCATCCCCAGTGATACTGGGCTTTTCGAACAGCCATCCTCGCAGGTTCACCGTTAAATGTGATCCATTTGTGTTCCGGATGCTCTAGTTTAATTTCTCTCGCCCTCAGAAGTGCACTCTCTAGCTCAACTTCCACACGAAACATTTCATGCTGATTCTTCTTGACCGTATCCGTCACGTCTATACGGTATGAGCGAAACATGTTGTCGCTTTTGAGAACAGTCTTGCCATCGAGACGCACTTGGGCTAACGTATCCAAACCGTCAAAAGCAAGAATGATCCTAGAGTTGGGGTGTCGTCCTACAGCGGGCACAGAAAAATCTAGACGATATATCCATGACTTCGAGGCTATCCACTCTTGCTTGATCTCGTTAAAGCCGATGAAAGGATCGCAGAGCCTGTATGCATAAATTAGCCTAGTGTTACGTGGCACAGAGCACCAGCATACTTCTGATTGTGGATAAGATCTTGGTGTACAACAGATGGCACCCTCTCTACTGGCAACCATCCGGTTTCCAACGCGTCATCGTCAACCTGCTTGAACGACCAGCCTTCGGCGAGATTCACAAATGTGAACGGGAGTGTAAGACCATCTGCTGGTGATAAATTGCCTTCTCGATCCATATGATATATCTGAAACCTGTAGGCGATGATATGGTTAACTTGCTCTTACGATGATCTCAAGCCATTGGACGAGGGGTAGTCTCTTTTTATAGGACGACGGAGTGACGCCGAGGGGCCGTGAGTCAGGAACCTCTTAAATGTAAATCACTTACTGGAAAGGGAATGAAAATGTAGATTGATAACAGTTGCACGAAGTCTTAGAACACCACTGGTTCTGGTTTCCTGTTTAGGCACGGACGACATTCGCGTTAGCCGTTCCCAGATCATACTAGCGCTCGGCCCTGCCGACCTGCAGTACGCAAATTGAGCTAACATTATAACAAAAGTCGGTGGAAAACAATTCGACGCATATGACACGGTATACATATAACCAATAAATACCCTGCTGAGCCTTATAGTGTGCGGTTAACAGAGTAGGAAACGCACATAGAGCATGATAGATACAAAAACCTCAACTATCGCTTATTTAACTGCTGTAATTCAACCATGCTGGAGATTCATGACCATTCCTCTTTGGACCTAGCGACGCCTGCCTTGACGACAATCCTCCACGCTAATGTAGTACCAAACCCATCACTTCAATCTTTTAGCAATTACTACGGCACGCTTACAAAATCGAGCACACTTAAACTAAAAATAGTCAAAACGAATAGCTAGGACGTCTTTCACACGAAGAATCATCCCATTCTTCTCTTGGAGGGTCATCATCATTTGTTCAATGTATTTGTCATCTAGGTTGATACTTGATACGCCTCCGACCTCACCCGTTCCTTGTGACGACTGCAGTTTAAATAGTTTAGTACATTGCGACGAGTTTTCGGACCTTGCGGCAACATTCATAACGTCGCACTTTCTCTACTCTGTCAGCCGTAACTGGACAATCTCAGCTGACTTCCGGAGTCTCCGCGTTCCTATGGAACCACATTTTCTCAGAAGTGCAACCTGGGGGTTGATAAGGACAGAAAGCTCATCAAGTTGCAATTGCTAGTGATTGATATTTAGAGCCGGGAGTGTGGGCTGAACTCTCCAGAGAGGATGAATGAGCTGACATCAGAAGCCAGCCAAGCTGTATCTGATGTGAGCATGGCAAAAAATACGACACCGGAATGTATAGCTGCATTTGTCAGTCGTATCCTCCTCCTTGTGATTCTGCAATTTCTTCGCAACGTCTGCACTGCTGTGCCGGTCGACATATCACTGTACATAACGACGCAGTCTCAATGATCTCCAGTCGCGCAAACAGTTCTCGTCGAATTGATAGCGTCGAGGCCCTGTGGTTTATTCTTGGTGACTGCATACAGTGTTCCAGAACGATGAGCACGCTTCATGGCACCCTGACGTCGTTCATCTCGGGAAGTGGTGCTCATCCCAACGTTCAGGTCCGGGCATATATATCGTTCTGCCTACCGTTCACATTGCCCATCTACGCACCGCCGATGAGAAAATAACAGTTTCAGTGGGAAGCACTTTCTTGAGCTGTTACAGCGCCTTCCCTGGTCTCCGCAGTTGCTCGCCATTGGCTTAAAACCTTCTATTATCAAGTCATCAAAGTCCAGCATGCTCTGGAAATGTTTTCTGACCTGTTCTACTCGATATGCCGCTTGATAGTGGTCTGCAACACGTCTGCGATGGAGGCCATGAGTGTCTTGTCTGCATCAGAAATGACCACTCTGGTGGTTCATCAGGGAGCACAAATGGTCTACATCAGCTTGGTCGTATATATTAAAATATAATTTACTCAGTCAGTTTCTGCATGACCCATGTAGGACTGAATTTGGTGACTGATAGCTTAGTTGTACTTGGAAGGGGACTCTCCAAGGGCAGTTGCGGAGCATGCTCTGCGCAATTTTACGACTGCTGTTGCCGTCCTCGTCTGTAATCCCTACTCCCATAGGAAGCTCCCCGGTCTTTAGCGGCGTTTGCTGCGTTTGCAAACTAGCAACAGTGACTTCTTTTTGTGCTTGACAACACCATTCTTATCTGCGATGTCGGATAGCCTACGGGTTGCAAGGCAATGTACAATCGTATGGGTGTGTGCAGCTACCGTGCGAAGGCCAATAACCAATTGCTGCTGGATCCATAACAGTAATAATAATCTTCGGTAGAATAGGGTGCGACGATTGTGGATGGTGGTGGACTGCGTGCATTCTGGCCATTTGACGCCTCGCGCACGCCGAGCTTTGGTACCGGATGTCTACTTTACGCTAGGCTCAAAGGGGAATGCTTGGTTTAGTCTCCATGAGTCTCCTAATTAAAGAGGACTTACAATCCCGGCTTCAACTGTACAATAGAAACACAGTAGAAATACAGTTGTGAAAGAGTCCCGACGTACGGTTCCGTTCGGGCCCCTAGCTTTCCCAACCCCACAACCTAGTACTAGAATATGAATGTCATAGCTGATATCAAACTTAAATGCTCCATTTGCCTTAGACCAAGTCTTGTATGATTCATAATTTTGTCGTCTTAACCCTTGTACTAGACCGACAAGTAGGGCTGCTCCGACTATTCGCATATTTATTCGGAACCCCTGAAACCTTAAAGTGCTCATAGTTTATTACGGTTCCAACACAAGAAGAAGCAAAGGCATTAAGGCACAAAACGACAAGCAAATGAAAGGCGGAGGCATAAACCACAAAACGAAAGACGCAAACCACAAAACACATACGCACTGTTCAGGCCTGCTCCTGACACCTATACACAAGGGTTCAGGGTTCATCAACATCCGCATCATCTCTCCCTGCAGTGAGTGTCTTCTAACTCCCAGCAGGTCTCTCCCTGCGTTAAAGAGCCTCTCTACTGAATCTTCAGAGGCAGGGATTGCCAATTAATCTGGAGCAGCAGCTGCCATCTGAGGGAAATCTCGTTCATTGACCATCCACCACTGTATAACCAATTCGGACCATCCATGGCCTCTGTGTCGATGCCTATTCGAGGACTATCGAAATAGCGGTCGACGTCCGACTTGGCTTCTACAGCCAATGGCTTCAACCTTCGAAACATGTGGGATCCACTGGATTCTTTGGTACAGTGTTGTGTGGAATGTACCGGTAATGAGGGAGTTTGACTGTCGACCGGATAGTTGCGATGGAGATTGAGTCGAAGGGCTTGTAGGACCTCCCTAGCGGCGTCCTCGTCTTCGAGTTCATCCATCTGCAGATCTCCCTTAACCGTGGATCAAGAATCAACGCGGTGTAGTAGGTGTCGGAGGCATCCATAAAAGTATAGCACTTTTGGAATTTCTTCATACCTTGCGTCACAGCGCGTGCAATCCTTGGATCGATATCGGTGAACTCTTCTCTCCGCTCAGATGCGTGCTCCAGTATAATACATGGACACAGCATTACTTATCTGTGGCCGCTTTTCGGATACGATCAAGGTAAGCTCATTGAACTTTGAAAGGACGCTATGAACCTGGCGGAGCCAGTATCATTCTGCCACAGAGAACCTAGGAAAGCTAATGTAGCGGAGGAATTCATCAACTTGCGTCTGTGCATTGAGAGCATCATCGTGCATCCGGAAGGTAGAATTCCATCTTGTGTCTACATCATATTCGATGTATTTGGTCGAAAGATTCATTAGCGTGCATATTCTCTTCCACTGCTTCTTCGTTGAGAGCTTCGGGATATCCAGACGGCCAATATCCGAAGCTTGGCAAGCGGTTCTTGCATTCCGAAGCTCTCATGATCTCCGCTCTCAATGCTATCGCATACCGTATACGCTTCGTTCGCAGTGCCGGACTTCAAAGCACGAAGGATATCCTTCACGACGAGGTTCAATATATGTGCAAGACAACGAACATAGCTGTCTATACCGCGGAAGAGCGGTTCGGCAGGCCTCTCTTGTAGTCGTTCAAATAGCTCAGAAGCCATCCGCTCATTATTTGTAGCGTTATCTCCTGTGATTGAGATCATCAGTTTGAGTTCAAGGTCTAACTCAATAAGCAGCTTTTCCACGGTATCGGCGAGATTCGCTCCGCTATGTGATCCTTCAAGCTCCTTAAATTCTAGAACTTTTTCTTTGTATTCGAAATCTTCTGTAAGCCAATGATGCCTAATATTGGCAGGTTATTTTTACTGGTCCAGACATCAAGCGACAAGGCGATTGTTTTGCATTCTGTTGAAAGCTCCTCCTTCAACTGTGCTCTATATAGTTCGAAGTCATCCATGATTCTCCGCCGCATTGTATGCCGCGAGGTGAAAGGGAGT
>JAJLTN010000398.1:12640-31555 GCA_030568215.1 Lipomyces kockii | reverse complement strand
ATATTTTCTGAAACTCCGCTGCCTCGATGACAGTAAAAGGTTGACAAGATGCAACCACCCAGCGAATAATGTTCTTCTCCAGAATCTGTTGGTGGGTCAGATTTGCATTCTCCTTGCCTTCTTTGAGAAAGCGTGTAATAGTAGCCTTCGATGGAGCGACGACTTGTTTGGCGCCCGAAGGCAGTATCGAATGAGCTTCTCTTAGATGGCGTATAATGTTGGTGGAAGAGGATTGCCTCTTGGAATCGGTCGTAGTCCAATTACATTCCATTCCAGTACCGTCGTCAACAACTGCACATTGGATGATCCTATCCAAAAATTTCCTCTTTTTGGTGCGGTTGTCAAACCACTCGCTGCGTGTTTCCGTACAGGTGAAATATTGCCAAACCATGATTCTTTTGGGCCGTTCTGACTAACTGACGACCCCGCAATAATCGAATTGAGACTTTGCGGTTATGATACCGATTCGGAAGGGAGAATTTCGGAGTCGGAAAGCTGAAGAATTGGATCAACTTTTGTATATAACTCTGACTGACCGATGGAATAGTGCGACGATGATGAACCAGGGTCTGTGGCCTCTAGAATTGGGCTAGAACAGCGAGTATCTGTTTGGCTTTCGTAGCCGTCGTTCAGTGCTAGGTAATCCAGGCGGTTTCCTCTGGTCTCCATTTCAATTTATAGATCCGAAAGTTAAAAATAAATAGTTCGGAAGATACAGTTAGGCAGGATAATTGCACAGACGAAGAAGCTGTCAATCTAGGCAATTGAAGTTGTTCCAGCTTCAGTCTCTCGATATATGTACCTGATAAAAGCAACCTCTCACTAGGTCACAGAGCAAGAAAAGTGCGCAGCTCGCTATCAATTTACTTCTTACATCACATTTTTGAGCTGGAAGGCTGTAAGGGGCCATCTTGGCTCTTAAAACTGTGAATTACAAATTTATTAGGAGGCATTCCCCTGAGCACGTGATTTAGATGCGAATATTCGCCGAATAATATTCGTTATTCGCCGAATAAATTGCTAATATTATTCGCAGCGGTTGGGACTTGCGAATAACGAATACTGCGAATATTCGTATTCGGAGCAGCCCTAAGGCAGCTGCCACCATTGTGCAAGATAGTAAACTATGTTCCACACTTTCGATGTCATAAAAGACGCGTTCCGACCCGTGCTGCTGGAGCCCCCGGCCCCCACTTGGATCGATACCCCCTGTGAAGTCAACTACTTAGCGAATGCAACCCATCTACATATATAAATACGCGCTATTTACGAGGAACACCTATACTGTGCCGAAATATATGCCACTCGGCTCTCATGAATATTTATTATTCAGATTCCTTTGGCCAGGGGAATGGTGCCACTCTAATTTAAGAGTCATTAGAGTGTTAGGGTTGAATTCACAGGCCCAGCTGGCTCCAAATTGACAGCTTTATAAACCGTGAACTCTGAAAGAGAGTGCTTACCCCCACAAAATTTCTCCCAACAAAACCTCATCAGCAGACGAAATTTTATTAACACCATATGTTCACAGTGCTGACCGGACTCACTAAAGGGCTGAGTGAAGGAAGGAGCGGACCTTCAGATACCAAGAAGCGCAAGAAGGTAACTCCGAAACCGATTGCTTGCGGGGAATGCAAGCGAAGGAAGGTCAAATGCACCGGAGACCAACCTTGCGAGTCGTGTGTCTGGTACAAATGCCATGACAAATGTATATACCCTAATCCAGCATCGGAAGTAATAGTCAAGCAAGAGTATGTTATTGAATTCGCTATGCCGTTTATAATAGGCTCTCTAACGGGTTTTCTAGGTATTTGGAGACTGCTTTGTCATCTTTGAATGAGTATTCAACGTTGTTTTGCAGGCTCTTCCCCTCATCCACAATCGAGTCATTGAGCTCACTGACCAAAGACCAGCTTCTAGAGAGTCTTTTAATTGAGCACAACAATATCAGTAATACTGTCAATGGCAATAGAGCCGGAGTGCCCGATGGCTCTCCAGAGGGATCAGCTAAGTCTGGACCCGATCATGACGCGATACTGGAGACTCTTAGCGACGATAGGGTGGACGAATTTGGATGGAATGAGCTAGATTCTACGGACAAGAATCCTGTGGCGGACGATGTGAACGCGTTGGCGATGTCTTCCACCGGAAAAACTTCTTATGTTGGCGTTATGTCTGTGGCCACAGCTCTTCGAGTCATTGCAAAGTTAAGCACTACAGCGTTCGCTCTATCGACTCGAAATGTGGATGAAGTTGCCCTGCATCCTTTGGAAGAACGAAGTATTTTGAATCCTCGAGAAAATGTGGAAGATTTAAAGTCGTTATCTTACCCAAAGTGCCTGAGGCTGGTGAACGCATACTTTGAAAAAGTCCACCCCTTAGTACCGATTGTTCATGAGACCACTTTCCGTGCAAATTTTGCGTCTAAGGAGACACCAAGCAGCTCATGGTTAGGACTGTTGTATATGGTACTTTGTCTTGGATCGATAGCGACGACGAAGGCAGACAATCTTGATCATATCAAATATTTCATGGCAGCGAGGCATGTTTCTAATCTCGATAGCTTAGGAAGCGGCAACTTGGAGAAAGTCCAGGTCCTTGTATTGATGAGCGGAGTTTATCTGCACTATCGAAACTGCCCTAACTCTGCCGTTACTCTGTCTGGAGCTGCCATTCGTATGAGCTACGGATTGTGTTTACATCGTGATCTACCACATAGTCAGGAGAAGAAGATTGGCTTTATTCACAACGAGATTAGGCGACGAACCTGGTGGACTTTATACTGCATGGATGTTGTAGGTGTCGCTACGCTAGGAAGGCCAACTTTTAGCGATTCATCTTCCGGGATTACGATAAGTTTGCCTTCGAACTATGATGAAAACGTAAGTAAACGGCAGATGTGCTTTCTTTGTCTTTTTTGAGCTTGATTGTGCTGACGCTTCCTAGGTTAACGCTCCGATTGTCGGCAGGATCACTGATTACTCTTGTCTCTGGGCCGAGGTTGCGCTCTGTCGAATTCTGACAAAGATTGAACGCTTAATGCTTACGTCAGATGTGCCAAGTCCTAGTGAGGTTGAAGCCTTAGACTCTGAGCTGGTGAGATGGCATCAGACGCTTCCGAACTACATCAAAGAGAATACTGATTCGAGATATCATATGGCTTGCTGCACTCTTCGATGGCGATATCAAAACATAAGGATTCTACTGCATCGTTCTACTCTGCTGAACGCCATGCTGAAGAGGAATTCCACTGATTCACTTCCTTTGGATATTAAAGCCATTGTCATGCAATGCAGAAGTATGGCGAAGGAAACTATTTCAGATATTTCTGCGAACTGGCTTCCAAACCAGATTTCTTGCTGGAGTGCAGTATGGTACATATTTCAGGCTGGGCTTATCCCCCTCTTATCACTTTACTCTGAGGATAGATCCCAGAAAGATTGGGCTGAAGACTGGCGTAGTCAGATTGAAACTGCATTGCGTGCACTGGAGAAGATGACACCTTGGAGGACTACAGCAGAGCAGAGTGCCAACCTTATTAGGTCTCTTTTGGAGGAAAGTAATAACATGCCCGAAGTTTGGCCTCTGTTGCCCGAATGGATCACTGACGAATGCCAACTTTGGCAAGAGATTATTTATGGATGGGACACTACACGGCTTTCTCCAGATGATTATCTCCAATAGGTGGTTTGGAACTATTTATGTAGGAAAACAATATATTAACTATAACTATGCTGACAATATATAGAAGCTATACTTTTATTTAATCCGAAGTCTGAAAGTACCAATTTCAAATGCACGGAGACTAATAGGCAGTGCATATATTCCTTCAGCTTGTGATATTGGCTTGATTTCCTCTCCGTCGTCTTCAAGCAAATTTGCTCGATAGGCAGCCTTAATGGGGAACTTGCTCACAATGTAGCCTTCGGAGTGTCCACCCAAACTGTCATATAATCTCAAGATTATTGACTTCCCCTTTCTCGTAGGCAACTCGTCAGTAGAGACATCCTCGTCATCATCTGCTCGCTTTACGACGCTTATCACTACGTTCTGAGGACCCTCAAAGTAGAAAGGCTGCTCGATACCGCCTGCAATTCCACCTGAAATAGCTTTCAACGGATGATTGAAGTTAAAAGCAGATTTGACCACGTCCGCATTAATAGGACCAGCGTGCCCATATACTGCGTATCTGATGCTATGTCTCCCCATGTCTGCATGAGCGTCTGGAGCCTTGGGCGACCTGAGCAGACTCAAACGCATGGTGTTACCGTGAACTGCAAAGCCATACTTAGAGTCATTGAGAACAGTGACACCGTAGGTAAAATCGGAGAAATCAGTATACTTGTGAGTACACACTTCAAACTTGGCGACGTCCCAGAAGGTGTTGAAATGAGTTGGCCGTCGGACCGCTCCATACATGGTCTCATATGTTGCGTAATCACAATGAACATTAACTGGAAACTCCACCTTGAGGAATTTGCAGCTCTCATGCCACTCAATCTCAGAGTTGAACTCCAAATAAGACGAAGACACACTGTTTGTGTTGTGCATGTCCAAAGAGATTGTAGATTCCATCCAGCTCTCCTCGCTAATTCGCTGCTTCACCAACAATGCCGCCCGCAATGGGCCGTTCTCAAGAATAGAAACCTCACCAGGAGGAACAACCTTCTTCTTGTTAAGTGAATAAACCTCAGTGTCCCACCCTTGCCAGTTCAAAGGCTGATCGTCGTAAAGAACATGCTGGTTGCCTTCAAGCCCCTTGGCAATAATTTCACGGCCACCATTAGCGATATCAACCATGCTGGTGATCCAGCCACCTTCCACAATGACCTTCAACTGTCCATTGGAGAGTTGGAACACACCAGGCATAATCTCTTCAGCGGTAGCAGGCACGAGAGACGAATCAGCGGTAACTCCAATACCGACCAAGGAGGATCCAGAAGACTCGAGCAACACGTACTTACCATCCTTAGTATCCTGGGTAAGAGTGCTGGTAGCTGCAGGGGCTGACTCAAATTTCAAAACCTCAGACCGTGCCCAGGGTAGAGTATTCACTGCTACAAGCTCGTTGCCACTTGTCAGACCCAAGGAATTGTAGCAGGAAGTCAATAGTGACTCTAGCTTTCCCCTAATAACCTTAACTATCTCCTTGACATCGTCGTACACCATCTCAATGCAGGAACCAGGCAGTACATCGTGGAACTGATTTAGCAGGACCAATTTCCAGACTTCATCAATCTGCTGCTTAGGGTATTTAAACCCAGGAACCGTCAAGGAAGCTATAGTTGCCAACAATTCCACATCATGTAGCAGTGCCTCACTCTCTCTATTGGCCTTCTTGACAAACCCTTGCGTAGTATAAGTACCTCTGTGGAACTCGAAATAGAGCTCTCCAGTCCAACAAACCAACTTGGAGCCAGAATCTGTACGTTTCTCCACACGATCAAAGTACTTCTCAACATTTCCAGCCATCTCCACTCGCGGAAGCTCTCCCACCGTGTCGGCAACTCCACTAGCTCTTCTCATTCGCTCAAGCATGTCTGAATTGGCGCCTCCACCGCCATCACCATATCCAAAGAGCAGGAGAGAAGTTTGGTCGATTCCAGAGTTCTTGTGGTTGTTAACACTCCTGTAAATGTCCTCCACGGTACAACTGGAGAGATACGTATCTCCTGGAGGCATGTGACACATCACCTGGGAACCATCCAGTGCAACCCAGTTGAAAGTAGTGTTTGGAAAGTTGTTGATATTGTTCCAGCTCAGCTTCTGGGTCACGAAGCGCTCCATTCCAGCTCCACGACACAGCTGTGGAATTTGAGCACTGTATCCAAAGGTATCTGGAAGCCAAAATGTTTTGCAACGGATTCCAAAGTTGGCCTCGAAAAATCTCTGACCATAAATAAATTGTCTGGCAATTGACTCGCCTGAGGGCAAGTTTGTATCGCTTTCAACCCAAGATCCACCAGTTGGAATAAATCTTCCAGCTTCAATCTGCACTTTCAATCTCTCAAACAGATCGGGATAATCTTCCTTGAGCCATTGATACTGAACAGCCTGCGAACATACGAAGTTATACTCAGGGTACCTTTCAATTAAGTCAAGCTGAGTAGACCAAGACCTGCCAATCTTCCTTCGTGTCTCTGCATAGGGCCAAAGCCAAGCAGTATCAATATGGCAGTGACCAACCCCCATAATAAGAGCTTCCTGGTCTGGTCTGAAAACCTCAGGAGAATTGGCTTTGGTGCCGATAAACTGCGTAGCAATTTCGCGACATCTGGCAACAGAAGCAACGTCGGATTCATCAAATGCATCAATAATAGCATTGGCCACTTCCAATGCGCGGTGCCTCTGCCAGGAGTTAGGTGGCATCTCTCTGGCGCATTCCGAAATAACAGTGAAATCCAGCCTCAATGCACGAGCTTCGGTATTGATCCAGACCAAGTCAGCACTTTCCAATTTGAAAAACCTATCATCAATAGGTGGCTGAATATTGTCATTGGGGTCTGCATTGCCAAACATGCCGTTGCAACTGGTCTCGATGTAGAAAGTGTGCCATTTGCCGTCATTCCAACTAGCAGGCAAGATCCATTCGCTTCTTTCTTCGCCAGAAAACCCCTGCATAGCTTTCCCTTCCTCCGAGAATATGAGTCCCTCGTTCCCGCAGTTCCAATTGAAGACAACCGGCTCAACGTCCAACCATGAATCGGGCACTTTGATTTCGATCTTGAACCAATGGGTAGTCCAAGAAGGACCAAACGATTCTCCCTTAGCAACGGGGCGGTACTTTTCCTTGCGTGCTACCGCGAAACGAGGCCTCCACATTCCAGGTACAGAGTATACCTCCATATTGACGTTCCCTTCATGAACGCGACCATTCTCGTAGAATTTAGGCAGATTGAACGCTCGATACTGGCCCTCGGCGAGGAAGAGATCCAATCTCCCCTGATAGATTGATTCGACCTTCTTAGCTACGGGGTGAAGATTCAACGTACTGTAAGTAGACATAGTGTTCTAACAATAGAAAATAGTGGCCCTCGAAAATTCGAGCGGCATGTTTTTATATATAGGTCATCGAGTACACGTTGTTCTATACGAGCTAGCGCAGACTCGAAGTCAGGCCTTTGAGCGGATTCTTCCAAATTAGTCAAGGAGAATAATGCCGTGTCCTTAGTGCCGATCCCCACCCCACCATTTTCTCCGAAAAAAATTCCGACCACGAATTTGATGGAACCCGTGGTTGGCCGCCACAGTTCTAGCTACAGCGGCAAGGGGTTGTAACATCCAAAACACAGAAATAGAAAGTTCTCACGGTTGTAGAGCTATTGCCTATTCCCCTATGGAAAGAGACTCATCGTCAAGTTCGCCAATTTTGATATACGTCGTGAGACAATGAATATAATGTGGTACACTTCTGATGGATTGACTGTCAGTAGAGAATGAAGGACTAGGAAAATCATTTCACTCGCGTTTAATTTGTAGGTGGAAGTGTATCATTTTATCTTAACCAATAGTCACCATGTCAACATTATGTACTGGGCACGATACCGTCGAGTTCATGAAAATGACGCACTTAGAATCATTTAATTTGATTCACCTACCCTGGAGCGGGTAGGGATCGGCACGGATAATATCCAGGCCAAATTTTCTTTATCCGTATCCGTATCCGTATCCGCGTAAAATGTCTATATCCGTATCCGTATCCATATCCAGATATATTGGCTTTATCCGCATCCGTATCCGTATCCGCAGTATCCACGGATACGACTCACGTGACTTTGAAGGGGCTTCTGCTGGGTCGTTTTTGGTTTGGAGCCCAGGACTATGGAAAGAGGATGATCCTACGATACTAACTGACTATATTGACCACTCAATTGGGCTTCAAACCGCTGTCTATCCGGCACTCAATAATGGACATACACCTAACCCAGTACATAAGCAGTTCAGATCCATGTTCTGATTCAAGTCCCTCCGCTCGCGGCCAAGCGCGCACCAAATTCTGGATTCATTGGACTTCCGTTTTCTATACGACTGATATTTCGCAAATCGCAACTCATTTAAACGCTCCCAGTATTATTAGCTTACACATTTGTATTTGTTACTCGTATCCGTGGATATCATATATCCGCGGATATGACTAATCAATACTACCTTAACGTATTTCACGGGCGAACCGGTCATACGGGCGAACCGGTCAAAATTCACCACCACATCACCAAAATTGAGTTTCATATTAAAATCAACAGCAACAGAATTAAATTAGTTAATCTAGCAAATTCAATAGATAGCTATTTACTACTACTTCTCAGTACATCGCCTAATTGTATGGCCAACCGTATTACATCCACTGCAACGACGTGGCGCACGTTGTCGATGTGGAGACTGCTGATCTGCAGCTCCATCAGAAATCTGCTGATCAAGCTGTTAAATACGCT
This sequence comes from Lipomyces kockii, assembly GCA_030568215.1. Lineage (NCBI taxonomy): Eukaryota > Fungi > Ascomycota > Lipomycetes > Lipomycetales > Lipomycetaceae > Lipomyces > Lipomyces kockii. The sequence continues at coordinate 23,123 of JAJLTN010000398.1, read as the reverse complement.
CCCTTGCAATCCCAACATTGAGCATTAGATCTCTCCCAATTACGGCTTTTGTCCTCGCCCTTTTTATCTTTTGTCGTTCATTCTCAGCCTGTAGCTGTTTGATTTTGTGCTCAAGAAGCAGTGCATGCTCCATCACCAGACTGAACCCTTTTGAAATTTGCTCAATTTGAGCAGTAATTGGGCTGCTTGGCATGCTATTAGGATGGTGATTCTTATCACGAATAGTCTTACGTAGGCTCCGGATCTGCCGATCAAGTTGACTTCCGGTACGTGGTGTCTGGGGTTCCCAGGGACTTGAGATCTGATCCTGATCCTGGCTTGAAGCTGGAGTTGGTGTATGTAGCTGAAACGTAATTTTTGAGAGGACCCGTTCTTGATCTAATGGAGTAACTCCAGCAGCTGTGAATCCCGCACGAATGTTCGCGGGGCTCAAAGATTTCTCACGTACACGGGGGTAGAGATATAAGAAATCTTCCTTATCAATATAGGTTCGCACCGCTGCCATTAACCCCTCAAGCAGGCGGCCATATTCGCGTTTCAAAGGCCCGAAACAGCCCACATCAAGAGGTTGCAGGAGATGAGATGAATGAGGAGGCATACAGAGGGGTATAATCATGTTCTCTTCAGAGTATCGATCAAATTCCGCGTTGACATGACTGCTGTGACCATCAAGGATAAGAAGCCGATGTACGCCAACAGTGCGAGTTTTTGTAAATGGGTCAAACACCTCGCGAAGCCAATGAAGTCCAATATTGTCGGTGGTCCATCCATTATCACTGCATGCAATTGTCCAGGTGGGTGGAACCTGCGATTCCTCATACCATTTAGCTTGATGCTGCTTGGCCTTGAATATCACAACAGGTGGGACGAGGACCCCTGTTGATCCCACTGCTTCAATGATTGTTACCCATTCTCGATTTCCTTGCATGATTGTACGGGGTCTCTCACTGCGTTCAGCAGACGTCACAACCTTTGCTGTTGATAGGAGACCCACAGCAAACCCAGTCTCGTCGAAATTATATATATCATCTTGGTGGATCCCATATTGTATAATTGTGTCGCGTATGAGCTGGAACCACTCCTTGATCACCTTAGGATCCTCCATTTTGGCACGTTGATATGAAATCCTACGATTGAATCGAGATTCTGGCCTGCGTTTCACAAATTGGGTGGCCCAATTGATCCCAACCTGTGTGGTGGAACTAGTTGAATTTTAGATTCATGAGCATAAGGCATCCTGTACGTTGTTAATAAAATGTGACGCGTTGAAATAATGGTTGCAGAAAAGTTGTTTTGGTGGTGAATTTTGACCGGTTCGCCCGTGTGACCGGTTCGCCCGTGAAATACGTTATCCGTATCCGTATCCATATCCGCATATTCTCTATCCGTAGCCGTATCCGCGACGGATATCCACGGATATATCCGTTATCCGTGTATCCGTGCCGATCCCTAGGAGCGGGGTATGTGTAATGTAAATTTGCAATTTACTACAATAAGGACTATTGACTGAAAATCTGAACACCGGATTAGTATCATTGAACACTTAGTATTTGATCTCTGTCTTATTAGATGAGTCCCATGCCTAAGTGAAAGGATGGGGAGGATCTCGTCATTTGCCAATTTAGAAACGGATGTAGACCTGCAAAGTCAATTCATTTCTTAATACATACAAGACAAAAGAAAACATAGCCGGCTTTCAGCAATAGCCTAATTTAGTAGTCGATATGACGTCTCACAACAACGCTGATACAAAACCCCTTCAATTATTACGGAAGAAAAACTGGACTCATATAATGCAATCAACTTTCCAATAAAGCGAAGAGATAGATTCAAGTAAAGATATCCATCTACGCACGTTGTACATTTAGTTCATCCCTTTGCCCTTCAATGTGAGTTTGCTCAGCCTTGTCTTGAAACTCGGTACGTAACCCAGTGACCACACCATCATCTTTGCTGAACATACCAACCATTCCGAACTTAGCCATAGCGGTGTTACCGGCAATAGCACCCTCACCGTCAAAGATCTCTGCAACTTCCTCAAGACCACGACCCTTGGTTTCAAGAACGTAGAAATATGCAAAGGTTAACCATATGGCATTCATGCAACACCATACGATATAATACTTCCAACCAATAATATCCAAGATAGGAGGATTCGCAAAACTGTTAAATAGCCCAGGTAGAGACCCACAAAGTTGGTACAAGCTAGCAGCCTTGGATCGTAACGAATAAGGAGCAATCTCCATCTGGTAAGTACTCGCAACTGATGCAACGAGGTTATAGGCAGGACTGTAGAGGAAAATCATGAGCACAACAGCAGCAGCCAAACCTTCATTCTTGAAGTCCTGTTGCTCGTTAATGGCCGAGCAGATTGTCCAAATGATATAAACTACCAGCATAGACAAGTATCCCCAGATCATCAACCTTCTTCGACCATAGTAGTCAATGACCATGGCGACTGCGATACCACAAACCAGAGACCATCCGGATAGACCGATGTTGATGCCGAGTTGCTGCTTAGAATCTCTGATTCCAACGGTGTTCAGGACAAGATGAAGGTAGTAAGAGGTAAGAGCGTTTCCAGCCCACTGAAGACTCATAGGAATAACAACACAAATAGCCAATCTGTGAATGTTACCTCTAGTTCTAGTCCACTCGGACCACTTAGAAGCATTTTGCAGCTTTTCTTCCTCGAGAGAAGCGGCAATCTCAGCGAGTGTGAAGTGAGGTAGAGGGGAATTGTAATCACCACCGGCGTGGTACTTGACCAAGATTTCGAAAGCTTCCTTGGTTCGACCCTGAGCAACAAGCCATCGCGGCGATTCGGGAGCAAACCAGGCAAGAATCATTTCAATCAAGGAAGGAACACCTTGCACCATAACAGTTGCTCTCCATGCCCAAGTAGACTGTACCTGGAGCATACCGTAGTTCATACCGGCGGCAATCAAGGCACCCATCTGCCAAGTGGCAGCGTATAGTGCGACGGCCTTGCCTCGATGAGGAGGATAAGCAGTCTCAGAGAGATATGCGGGAGCGGTAACAGAGACAAAGGCAACACCAAAACCCTGGATTAGAGGAGTCCAGATCCACATGGCGTAGTTCTGACTAAAACCCTTGAGGATGGCGCTGACGATGATCAAGAAACTTCCGAGGATGATTGGCTTTCTTCGACCCCATTTCTCTAGAACCAAATACATGAAAAAATTGGCAATGATGTTTGCAATAGCACTAGGAATAGTCGACACGGAAAGCCTTATTCCGGTAGGCGTATCAAAATAGGTATACCACTGAGGGAGCGACTGCATGCCATTGAAGATACTGCCATCAAAGCCAGAGGCAGTGTTCCACATGATACCACTCAGGAGTAATAAGTTCAGCTTTCGTAAATGCGGATAGAAAATCCACGATCTCTCTAGTTTAGGAGTGACATCGGCAAGTGTCAGGCCCTCAAAGTTGAAATCTTCGGGCCGGAACTTCTTCTGCTCTTCGGCATACTCCGCGTCAGTGGTGGCCATAATAATTGCCGATTAAAAGCAAAAAGTAGAAAAACTAGAGAGTTAGAGGCTTGCTGGACTGGAGAATATCCCATGAGTACAACATCCTACGATATTAATATATCGATTTCTGTCGCTAGCGAGAGATCAAATTGGATCCGGAGCATTCTCCGTAATTGAATTGTGTCCTCCCGCGGGGTAGCTGAGATTTTCATTAGTGGGGAGGGGGGAGCTAGCCGCACTCTAAATTGTGGGGTTCTGAGCCAACCGAAGCTATTATTGGCTAATTTTTTTCACTATTAGCACGTCAGGACCTGTCACCTACCCACCACCGACGACGGATGCATCCGCGGCCGGGGTAATGCATTGTGGCGGACATTTTGATCAGTAAACCGAGACACATGGTAATTAATACCGAGTAGCGAAAGGCGAAGCCGCATCAACTAAACATCACGTGTATTCTGAGACGGAGACACGGAAGGAGTGCCGTGCCCCAGTTCACTGCGGCCCATTTGCCGCCCACGCCGTATCTCAAGCGGGGTCTGCGGGTAAACCACCAGTGCTGAAGAGTGGGTGCCATTGTTGCCAAGACTTCTAGTCTCATATCTCTTCTTAGAATTCAAATTTAGCGAGGACTGGAATAGAAATATAGTTCACTCCAAGTGAGCAAGAATTCAGAGGTTTTGTTCTGTTAACCAGCTCTTGATTCTTCTCTTTCTCATAGAAAAATGGTCTTTGACGTGGATCAAGTAATGGAGAAGTTGACCGTCGAACAGAAGTGCTTTTTACTCTCTGGGGATAACGATTGGCACACTCACGCAATCCCAGAGCTTGGAATCCCTTCAATTCGCATGTCAGATGGACCCAATGGGATACGAGGAACTCTCTGTTTCGATAGTGTCCCTTCTGCATGCCTTCCCTGTGGGACGGCATTGGGTGCAACCTGGAATCCTGGGCTACTGCGTGAAGCTGGTGATCTTCTGGCCTTGGAGGCCCGCAAGAAAGGCGTGCATATGGTCCTTGGCCCCACAGTTAACATCCAGCGGACCCCCATTGGAGGCCGTGGATTTGAATCTTTCTCTGAAGACCCCGTGCTCAGTGGGTATTGTGCTTCCTCTGTGATCAATGGAGTTCAGGCCGGTGGAGTACAGGCCACCCTTAAGCATTTTGTGTGCAATGACCAGGAAGACGAGCGATACACCGTCAACTGCGTGGTCTCGCATCGCGCTCTGCGCGAGATCTATCTGTTGCCATTCCAGCTAGCCGTTAAGGAGTCTAATCCTGCCGCCATTATGACCGCCTACAATAAGGTCAATGGCATTCATGCTAGCCAGAGCAAGTTCTTACTGAAAACAATACTGCGAGAAGAATGGAACTGGGATGGTCTTCTCATATCTGATTGGGGTGGGACGTATACCACCAATGAGAGTATTGCAAACGGCCTAGACCTCGAAATGCCTGGACCAGGTACGTGGCGTCGAGCTCTCCTATTGCGGTCAGTGCATGCCAAGGAGACCTCTCCGTTTGATGTGGAGGACCGCGTACGACAGGTGTTGAAGTTTATCGCGAAGACTATGGAGGAGTCTGGGATTCCAGAGAATGCCTTCGAAGGAAAAAATGATACACCTGAAACTAGCAAACTCCTTCGATCTCTTGCCTCGGAGTCTATTGTTCTTCTCAAGAATGACAACGAATTGCTGCCTCTGAGCAAAGAAAAGTCTATTGCGGTTATTGGACCCAATGCTAAAGTGGCCGTTTACTGTGGTGGAGGTTCAGCTGCGCTCCGTCCCTACTATGCAGTCACTCCCTTTGATGCAATCGCGGGAAAAATCTCCAAAGAGCCACTATACAGCCTTGGTTTATCTACCTTTAAGGAGCTGCCGTTGATTGGTACCTATCTTATTAACGACAAGGGGGAACCTGGATTCACATTGAGGACTTACGATGCTCCTGTTTCAGTCTCCGGTCGGAAATTACTCGATACTAGATATCTTACTGATTCGAATCTCTTCATGCCGGATTATCATCCAGTACCTGACGAAAAGCCGTTTTATGTAGACTTCAAAGGCTATCTAGTACCTGAAGAGGACGGAATATATCAATTTGGTCTCTGCGTCGGCGGTACTGGTATTCTGTACGTGGATGGAAAGATGATTGTTGACAATAAGACCAAGCAAAAAGCTGGTACCTCGTTGCTAGGAAGCGGAACAGTCGAAGAAGTTGGAGAAATTGAGCTCAAGGCTGGGAATCAGTATACAATCATTGTTGAATTTGGAAGCATGATTACATCCACTGTAGATCTTGGTGCATATGGCGGTGGAATTCGTGTAGGGTTCGCCAGGAAAATGGGGGTCGCGCAACAGCTTAAGGAAGCTGTTGCTACTGCCAAGCAAGTGGATCAGGTTGTTTTAGTCGTTGGGCTTAATTCTGACTGGGAGCGAGAAGGAATGGACAGATCGGATATGGATAGCCTTCCTCATATAAACGAGTTGATTACCTCAGTTGCTGCAGCGAACCCTAATACGGTGGTGGTCAACCAGTCTGGGACTCCAGTAACTATGGACTGGGAAGATTCAGTATCAGCTATTGTCCAGGCTTGGTATGGCGGTAATGAGACCGGTAACGGAATAGCTGATGTGCTATTCGGTGATGTCAACCCTAGCGGACGCCTTCCATTGACATTTCCTCGGAGACTGGAGGATAATCCGGCATTTTTGAATACAAAATCTGACTGTGGTCGAATTCTTTACGGGGAGGATATCTACGTTGGCTACAGATACTATGAAGCTCTCAAAAGAGATGTTCTCTTCGCCTTTGGGTTTGGGCTTTCCTACACGACGTTCAAATTAAGTGATTTAAGCGTGAAAATAGATGAGGATCGACTTCTTGTTGACGTTGTCGTCAAAAATACAGGGTCACTGACTGGAAAGGAAGTGGTGCAGGTTTATGTGGCTCACGAGTCGCCAAAAGTCAGTCGGCCGCCAAAAGAACTTAAGGGTTTCGCCAAAGTTTCTCTGGAGCCTAAAGAGTGTAGAAAGGTTCGGGTTGGTATCCCCATTAAACTCGCAACTTCATACTGGAATGAGTTCCGCAGTTGTTGGGCTTCCGAGAAAGGCTCCTACTGGGTACTGGTTGGAACTAGTAGTGTTGATATTAAGGTTAAGGAGAAGTTTTCTACAGCCCGAAACGTGTACTGGAAAGGTGTATAGCTCTAGCTTGAATCAAAGTCTGCTTCCTGCCACGTCGTGGTAGGACAAGTTCTATTGTACCACTTCTGATACACTTATAAATATTCAGAGAAGTATCACCAATATGACCTTGTAGAGGACCTCAACTATCTTAATCAATTGCCGAATATCATTTTTAACAGCAACTGCTCTCCTAGCACAGAGTTTAGGAGAACTAATGCCCAGAGAACAGGAAAAGAAAAGGCATCTGCTCATCGGACTGCTTGGTGCCGAACATCTAAGTGGATTAGATCCGAATACCGATCCTGTATGACTTCACCCTGACCCTCACGTTTCGAGCAAAGCGAGAATTCAAAAGAGTAAGGAGAAGGATTCCTGTAGGCTCCACGCGGCACCTAAGAAGGCTATATTATACTTGAAATATACGTAATAAACTAACGGACCTTTTCGATATGCCAAACTGTAGATAATAAGCGCGAAAATTTGCAAATACACCCTTACCCCGAGCTTTAAATGCAACATTGTACGGCCGTTGAGGAGGTAAAAAAGTCGATGTCTAATCACTTAGAACTTGTCAGGATGTATGGAGTTAAGTGTCCGTACTATGATGATTTAGAACCGTGATTTTACGCAGTTGCAGTGAGACCTAACCTAAGCAAAAATAACCCTTTGCCCTATATTTTACTGTGGCAGCCTCGTATCATACCTGATGTTTAAACCTTAATACAAGCCCTTTTTGTTGATCTTAAACCAAGTGGATTACTATATAATTATTCCGCAAGCGACTTGCTCTTCATCAACCTAGTGCTATATCGCATAATTGATTTAGGGCTGTTCCGAATACGAATATTCGGAGTAATCGGCATTATTCGTATTCGTTATTCGCAAGTCCCAGGGGCCGCGAATAATATTCGCATATTTTATTCGCAAGTCCTGAGCATGCGAATAATATTCGTTATTCGCCGAATAATTATGCGGCGAATATTCGCATCTAATCACGTGTTACGCGGTAGTTTACCATGTCCTTCAACAAATTTTTAATTCAGAATTTAATTCGCAATTCCAAAGAGCCAATATAGCCCCTTACAGCCCAATTGATGTAAGGAGTAAATTGATGGTGGGGTATTCACTTTTTTCTTCTGTCACCTTGCGAGGGGTTGCTTTTTGCGGTTGCTTTTTTGCAGGGCATATTGTGAGAGATCGGTCAGTCTTCACTACCAGTGTGGTGGGTTCCTCTCTCGGTATTCCGTGGTGGAGACTGTCCGAGTTTTATCCGCGGTGGAGATACCCCGTCTTTTTCATGTCACTGGTCACTGGAGATTGGTTGACCCCTGAGTTAGGTTGGTGGACGTCTGGCCAATCTTCGCTTGCCTGTTCTGATCTGGTTAGCGGCTTTGCCGTGTTTCCCCGCTTCTCAAGGTCATGAGCTCTGATCTTGTGTCTTCTGTGTTCTGAGATGGGCGAATGAAGTTAGTTCATTCGGCGGCTTTGGTGGGCGAGCGGGGGAGTCCTGAGTTAGTCGTTTCCAGTTGTCACCTCGGGTGCAGGTGGTGTTCATGTATATATAGACTTGAATAGCCGTGAGACTGGTCGTCATTGAGATCAGAGTCTCAGCCTGCCTTCCATCGTTCACTTCCTATTCGTCGTCTCCATCCACTCGCGCTCATTTCTCGCAACATATATAGAGTAGCTGGCACGACTTCAGTCGACAACAGTATTTTCCGTACAACTTACCATTAACTTCGGGGATTCTATAAATTGAAATGGAGACCAGAGGAAACCGCCAAGATTACCTGGCACTGAATGACGGCTACGACACTGGGGCTGAGACTCAAACAGATACTCACTGTTCTAGCCCAATTCTAGAGGCCGCATACCCTGGTTCATCGTCGTCGCACTATTCCATCGGTCAGCCAGAGTCATATACAGAACATGATCCAATTATTCAGCTTTCCGACTCTGAAATTCTCCCTTCCGAATCGATGTCACAACCGCAAAGTCCAAGTTCAGCCATTGCAGGGTCGTCAGTTAGTTGGAAGGTCGCAAAAGAATCATGGTTTTGGCCATATTTCACCTGTAGACACGCAGCGAGTGGTTTGACAACCGCACCAAAAAGAGAAAATTTGTGGATAGAATCATCCAATGTGCAGTTGTTGACGACGATACCGGAAAGGAATGTAATTGGAGCACTACCGATTCCAAGAGGCAATCCTCTTCGACCAACATGGCACGCCATCTAAGAGAAGTTCATTCGATACTGCCTCCTGGAGCCAAACAAGTCGTCCTTCTACCAAAGGCCACTATAACACGCTTTCTCGAAAAAGGCAAGGAGAGTGCAAATCTAACCCACCAACAGATTCTGGAGAAGAACATTATTCGCTGGGTGGTTGCATCTTGTCAACCTTTCACTGTTATCGAGTCAGGGGAGTTTCGGAAGATCTTTAACGACATACCAGGGATTTCACTCCATCTCACCTCGCGGCAGACAATGCGGCCGAGGATTATGGATGACTTCGAACTATACAGAGTACAATTGAAGGAGGAGCTTTCAACAAAATGCAAAACAATTGCATTGTCTCTTGATGTCTGGACCAGCAAAAATAACCTGCCCATACTAGGCGTGATCGGCCATTGGCTTACTGAAGACTTCGAATACCAGGAAATAGTATTAGAATTTAAGGAGCTTGAAGGACAACATAGCGGAGCGAATCTCGCAGATACGGTGGAAGAGCTGCTTATAGAGCTTGACCTTGAACACAAACTGATCTCCATTACCGGAGATAACGCGTCAAATAATGAACGGATGGCCTCTGAGCTATTTGAACGACTGCAAGAGAAGCCTGCCGAACCGCTCTTCCGCGGTATAGACAGCTACGTCCGTTGTCTTGCCCATATATTGAATCTCGTTGTGAAGGATATCCTTCGTGCTTTGAAATCCGGCACTGCGCACGAAGCGTATACGGTATGCGATAGCCTTGAGAGCGGAGATCAGGAGACCTTCGGAACCCAACAACCGCTTGCCAGGCTTCGGATATTGGCCGTTTGGATCTCCCGCAGCTCTCAACGAAGAAAACAGTGGAAAAGAATATGCACGCTAATGAACCTTGCGACCAAACACATCGAATATGATGTAGACACAAGATGGAATTCGACGTTCAGGATGCTTGATGACGCCCTCAATGCACAGCCTCAAGTTGATGAATTCCTCCGCTACATTAGCCTTCCTAGGTTCTCTGCGGCAGAATGGGACTGGCTCCGGCAGGTTCATACAGTTCTTTCGAAATTCAATGAACTTACTTTGCTCGTATCCGAAAAGCGGCCACAGATAAGTAATGCAGTGTCCATTTATTATGATCTGCAAGATGTACTGGAGCACGCATCTGAGAGGAAAGACGGGTTCAGCGATGTCGATCCAATGATTGCACGCGCCGTGACGGAAGGCATGAAAAAGTTCCAAAAGTACTACACTTTTATGGACGCCTCCGACACATACTACACAGCGTTGGTTCTAGACCCGCGCGTCAAGGGGGACCTCTTGATGGATGAACTGGAGGACGAGCAGGCCGCTAAGGTCATCCTACGACACCTTCGACTATCTCTCTATTGCAATTATAAGGCCGACAGTCAAACTCCCTCATCACCGGTACATACGCAAGAGAGCACCAAGAAGTCAAGTGGCTCTCGCATGTTTCGAAGGTTGAAACCACTGGCTGTACAGGCAACGTCGGATATCGACAGATATTTCGACAGTCCACGAATAGGCGTCGACGCAGAGGCCATGGATGATCCGAATTGGCTCTA
>JAJLTN010000398.1:0-12630 GCA_030568215.1 Lipomyces kockii | reverse complement strand
GAGGCTTTTCAATACAGGGAGAGACCTGCTGGGCGTCAGACGACACTCCATGCAGGGAGAGACGATGCGGATGCTGATGCTTCTGCAGGCTGAGTATAGGAATCAGGAACACGCCTGACCTTGAATCGATCTTTCGTTGTTCGTTTTGTGTTTGCCTCTTTTGTCTTGCGTTGCGTTCTTCGTTGCAGTTTATGCCTTTACCATTCGTTCGCTTGCCGTTTTGTGCCTTTAAGCCTCTTTTTTCTTGTGTTGCAACCGTAATAAATTATGAGCTTGGGTTTCAGCGTTTTAGGGTTCAGGGGTTGCGAATAAAAATGCGAATAACGAATATTCGGCGAATAATATTCGCATTTTTATTCGTTGTGCTGACATCCTGCGAATAATATTCGTTATTCGTTATTCGCAACGCAAAAGGGTGCGAATAATTATTCGCCGAATAATATTCGCAAATGCGAATATTCGGTGCAGCCCTAAATTGGTTTGTCCGCAGTCCAGTCCTGTCCAGTCTAGTTACCAAACGCTTTTGTAGAGTATCTCGACCAGCATTTTCAACAGCTCCACAACTAATAATATACGTTATATGTATAGAATTCATGGACTGCAACAAATCTCAATACTTCTCATCATGTTCTACAATGTGCAGCTATGGTTGAGCACTACTGGCAAAATCAAGTACCAATCTCCAGACATTCATGCGCCGAACACAAAATGACGCTCGATGAAGGCTATCCCCTGAACCAATTTCAATCAGAAACATATTCCATTGCTTCCTTCAACACTTCTGGCGATGTCAGCTTCTCCCACGATGGCAACTTCTCAACGATGTTGCCGGCATCAAGCTCCGGGTAGAACTCTTTGATGGTTTTGACAACATTGTTGAATTCTACCAGATAACCTTTGCCCAAATAATGCAACCCTATGTTGTAATCAGAGACTATGCAAAAGAAAATACCGGTTTACGCAAAAATTACCGTCGCTAAGATAGGACTCGAGCTTGGCTTCGGGTGGCATTTCGGCAAGTCCATATATAGGTTCGCCCTCTTTCCAGCCTAGATCAGTCATTATTAGATACCAAAGAGGAACATAAGCCACATTTAATTCCTTGGCAACGGCAATAGCAGCATCGCAGTATTCACGAGCACGAAGTGTTGTACGGTCGCAAGGGATGTTATCTGGCTGCTGCTCTAGCCACTTGATCCACTGATGATAGTTGAACGGACCAGGGCCAACAATAACAACTTTGGATCCAACGCGTTCTACAGCTGCAACTATCTTTCTCAAGTTTTCCTGGTATTGTGCAACGGGAATATGTTGGGAAGACGATGGAACAACGGAGTCATTGGTGCCAAAGAAAACAACCTAAACACTTCCATTCGCGTAAGAATATGACAAAATTCGTGCAAGTATATGATTACCATTAGCTTTATCTTTGACGCCGCTGTGGATTCCAGCTGGACTATCTTGTCAACCATGATAGCAGCGTGATCGGAGTTGTATCCACTAAACCCACGCTGAACTACATCCAATTTCCGGGAGTAAACTAGAAGCAAACAGATGAGATTGGAAATTTGGACATTTGTGTCGCAGCATACAGTTTTGCATAGCTGAACCAAAGCAGAATCCAACGTCTTGCGAATATGCCATTTGGGTGATTGAATCGCCAAACAGTATCACTTTGTCAAATACAAGAGCCATATCGTGCGCAGTCATCCAGAACCCTTTTGTACTAGTGAACTAGAGGAAACGATTAAGCGGTCCCACAATATAATACTAAACCGATATGTCCATAAAATAGAGATTTCCGGGCAAATTTTGTACCTTTTCAGTGTGCATTCCGCGACCAATATATATTTTACATGCTGTGTCCGGTAACTGGTGGGAAAATTTGATTTATTCCGAAACCGAGGGTTCAGTGTCTGATTCGCGAGACCGTGTCGAATTTGGTCTAGTGTAAACTGGGCATGTCAAAAGGCAACAAGCCAACCACCAAACCGCATTTACTTCTGTGCAGAAAAAGGCAACCGACGACTCAGATTAGGGTTAAAGTGCGGGGAGACAGGCATCGACCTCTGGGGAAGGCCAGACTGTTAGACTTCCTGTTTTGGCGCGGCAGTAGCACCCGGCTATCCCCCTCAGATCTATTCTTGTCAAATGTGCTCGAGCCCTGTCGCCCCACTTCTAAGAAATGCGCGATCCGCGGAAGCCAGCTTACTTTAGCGTCCACGGCTATGGGGGGCGAGGAACAAATACGTATAACAAGCAATGCTTATGTCCTTTGGGATAACTCCTCCCGCTTTTCTCATCTCAAAAACTCCAATCCTGAACAATGGCATCCATAGACGTCGAAAAAGTTCTTGCACAATTGTCCACAGCAGAGAAAATAAGCTCATCTCAGATATGTATATTTTCGCATATGCGTCGTGGTGAGCTTCGTGACATCTAACGAGATCCAGAAAAAAAACTATTCCAACAGGAACTAGTAGTGTTGACATTAAGGAGAAGTTTTCTACAATCCGAGATGCGCACTGGAAAGGTTTGTAATTCTAGCCTAAATCCTTCTGCCCAATCGCCGTTGTCGCGGGCTGCGCGCCCTGAACCCTTTCTTTCCATATTTAGTGATTCCTCTTGTAAATCTCTATTTAATAGAAATACAGCGTTACACCCTTGCAGCGGTAGGACAAAGTTCTATCGTACCACTGATATCTGATACATTTGATATATCTTGCTACAGTCAAAAGAATACATAGATAGTTAGCGCCAATATAACGTTGTAAGGACTTAAAGCGTTTTTTTACCAATTGCCGAATATTTTAACAGCAACGGTGTCCTAGCACAAGTTTTTAGGAGAATAAATGTCCAGAAAGCACAGAAGGATTTGACGAGTGAGGATGTGGATGCAGGTGCGAATGAAGATGAAGGTTTGCGGGACGCAACTACCGCAGATGGTAAGAGGGAGAAGATATTAAACCCCCATTTGCGAGAGTACATCGATTACGCCATTTGCGAGATTTTTATTTGATGCAAGATTTTTTTATGTCTTTCAGTCATGGCATTTGAGTTCAAAGCAGCTTCTTCGCGTAGACAGAATAGTCGCGGAACAGATTCCTTGCCCGTTTAGTCTGTTAGACCTAGCCATCTTGGTAAGACTGACCTGACTGAGTAAAATCGCTGCATGCTCCTGAGTGCTGGAGTAACAGCTACACTCCTTAACTATGGTGCAGCAGTCCCATGCAGCGCTCCACTATGTGGCGGCACCTACAGCACATACCGCTCCATGGCCCATGGCCCATGCAACGCCAGTTATATGTACAGGCTCCAATTTCCGTGTCGAAGAGTGGATGGAACGTACCAAATACGACAAGGCTCCAATTTCCGTGTTGGAGAGCGGAGATCTACTTCTGAGAGGACCCGCCATTGCCTTAACACCTTAGTCTTATCCCCGCATTATTTTGACTTCGATCAGGAATATATATACTGAAAGTAAACCATATATTGATAATCTCCAATCAAAGATGGTCTTGTCAAAATGCATCTGTTGTTGGATGCTACTACTCCCCTTATCCCTGGGGAAAGTAATCTTTGGTGGAGCCAATGAAGGTGGAGGCGACTTCGATCCTTCAAATCTGCCTGGAGAGTTCGGCGTGACATACGCATTCATTAATGAGTCAAACACTCAGTATCTGTTAGCTGCTGGAGCCAATTGTTTCAGAATCTCCATGCAAATGGAGAGAATGTGCCCTCCGGAGACCTGGCTAGGTAACACCTTCAACGAAACTTATTACGAGAAGTATATGGATGCCCTGAACTTCATTACCAACGGCGGTGGTCATGTCATTATCGATCCACATAACTACATGCGTTACAATGGTTCAGTAATAGGAAATAGCTCTGATCCACATGCTGCTACGACACACCAATTTGCAGAGTTTTGGCACGAAATTGCGAAACGAACTAGGTTTAACCCTAGAGTTGTCTACGGTATTATGAATGAGCCTCACGACATGCCAACAGAATTGGTTCTCAAAAACGATCAGGCAGCAATTAACGCCATCCGATATGCAGGAGCTCGGCAGCTGATTCTTGTACCAGGAAATGGATGGACTGGCGCTAGCCATTGGACTCAACCAAGCTGTGAGGGATGCACTCCAAACTCTGAAGTGCTGACTAAGGTCAGAGACCCTGCTCACAACTTTGCCTTTGATATGCACCAGTACTTTGATATAGATGGTTCAGGAACTCACGACACATGCGTCAGTACCACAGTTGGTACCGAGAGATTGTACAACGCTACTCAGTGGTTGAAGCAGAATGGTTACGAGGCGTTCCTGTCTGAATTTGGGGCGGGATCAAACCAATTGTGCTTTGACTGCGTCAATAACGTCCTTGACTTTTTGAACGAAAATGATGAGTGGATAGGCTGGTCGTACTGGGCTGCGGGACCAATGTGGGGAGACTATTTCCAATCAATTGAGCCTTTTGAGGGAGTGGAGTTTTATACTACTTGGCCGTATTGTTTACAGCCACATCTTCCCTCAGAAGGACACGGAGGGTTGTAGCTAGTACCGTTTAGCTAGATAACGTTGTAACTGTTTTAGTCGGTCGTTTGAGTTATGAGTATATTGCCGCAGGTTGATATGAGAAATGAAGATATACAATGAAGTACAATGAGGGCTGAGAGTCTGATCTCCTTGATTGACCAGTCTCGAGGACATTTCAGCTCAAGCACGACAAATGAGACGAAGCGAGTGACGTAACCTTGTCACACTGTCCTCTCTAATGACAAGTGTGATATACCACAGTTGTCTACTAAAGACGTCATCTCCTAAGGGGAGAGAAGTCATCACAACTCGTATGATCTGCGAGAAAATATCTCTCGCCTGCTGGAGAGTAGCACTCTGTTCCTGGCTGGTTGTATAGTACTGAACAGTGGGTCGCTCGCCACGGTCGTGCTCGATAATATTCATCGCAATGCCCAGACGGAATTGTAGAGCACAAACATACCATGAGATGGCGGCTCGCAGACTTTTAGACGTCTGCGACACACCAACTTCAAATGCAACCAAAAGCGTCTCATCGCCATTGAACGCGTAACTAATCGCACCATCCCATTCCCTGATCGTGAGTCCAACATCTGTATTTTTGCGTTTCGTGGTGCTGCTCGATCGAATGAGGCCCTCCCGGAGAGTTTCACTGATGCCGCCGCGACGCATAACGTCATTACAGGCATCCGAAAGATTACCCATTAACTCGCCCACCAAGTCTGAATGCAGTGGAGTTGGAGCGGCGACGAAGGTAGCAATTTTGCTTGGGCTGTCGTACCACTGTCTAGGGAACCTAAGGTGTGTCGGCCATGGTCATCTAGAGATCTCGTTAACGTACTTACTTGCTTCCCTCATTGTCAAGATATTCCTGCACATATTCATACTCGGCCCATGTCGCCGTACTTCTATTCTAGCGTCCGGCGAAAGCGGGCGTCTCACGACACTCATCAAAACGGAATGCTCCATGGGGACGAGCTCTTTAACTGCTACTCTTGTCTCTGTATTTAGAATAGCTGTGCTGACAGTCTTCGCAGTCTTCGTAGTCTTCTTCGCTAGAGTAAATGCAGCATTGCTGACAGTTTTCTTGTTTGCCTTCTGTGCAGGCTGGCTAGCTATATAAGCCTCTTGGCGCAGGGATCGCCGACCACGCAAGCTGCGGATCCAAAATCGTCAAGATCGCCAATGACACTCATAGTTAAAGTTTTGGGACAGGTCAGATGAGAGAATAACAGAGTCGGTCACAGAGCGGGTATGATTGCCAGAAGTTTGACAGTTTAGAGCAATCAGTAACAAACACGGACAGTGAGCAGTGGTAATTAAGCCGATTCGGATCCAGACTAATCAGTCAGTGTTCGCGCAGAGATTCGCTCCGTAGTGAATTCCTGCCCGCAAGTACTAGTGAGCCGCACAAACGACCGTCAATAGACTCACGTGACGTAGCTGTGGATTAATTTGGTACAATCCCTAAAAGAACGGGACGTTCTGTTCTCTGCAAAGAATCTGTTCTCCGAGTGATAGTAATCAGTCCCATGAGAGAGCGACGCAAATGAGTGTTGCCAATAGAATAACCGCAAATACAGCTTGCCCTACAGGCTAAAAATTTTACTTATTCACTAATTCAGGATGGTTCTTGCCGAAATTGTTTTGCCTCTTGCGCGACCTGGCTCGATTTTTCTCCAGCATCTCAGCTGCTTGTTCTTCGAGCTGTTCGGAGGAGAGATTATGATCGCCGATGGGACGCTCATGGAAAGCGATGTGCGAACACAACCCGTCATATTCGAGACTTTCGCGATTCCAGGGAGCCAAACCGGAGGCATAGTCTGTCTTGCATTTCACAGCCCAGAACATGAGCGAAAAAGTCGCTTCAAGAGTGACGAATGCCAGCCGTGTGACTGCGACGAGGGCGAAAGGTGGAATCGGTGCCGAGCACAAAAGACCCTTGTTCGTAAGTACGTAGCCTTCTCGAAAAGCTTTTTCGACGTTTGCCGGCAAGAATTGACTATGTTTGTCGTAATCGTCGAAACGATGAATGACACCGTGGTGAGAAGTGCCAGAGCCGACGTAGATCAAAGGTCGACAGCCTGCTTTTTCGAGAACAAGAAGGTAAACCCCCCATATCTTCTTGCCCGTATGGGTAGGTAGACTTTTGAACCAAGTGATCGAGGGCAGAACGTTAGCTTGAAGTACATCGAGAAGGCCTGGGGCAAAGGCGAGAGACGCAGAGGAGACCACCTCTTCGATGACATCCTGACTGGAGAGCACCTGGGTGAATATTGGGTGCTTCCCACGAGCGGTGACTAGACAGGTCCAAGCGGTCGCACACACGAGCTGAACGAGTGCAAGAGTAGTAGACGCCATTGATCCGTACAATCCAGAGAAGCCAAGTGATGTGTCGAGAAAGAATCCACTGCACTGGCCAGAGAAGCCACCCCCCTCACTAGTCGAGGCAGTCGCGGTGTCGCGACCCGCAAGAAGTGTAGGTTTAGCAGTCCAGCGCATGTTTGTTATTTCCCTTCTTGCTCGGGAGTGTGCAAATATCTGTGCTACTCTGCTGCAGCTGCTCCGAGACAGGAACGATCAGGTTCAGTCTTCCCACACTCTGTCCCAGTGGATCCATGCCCGACCCCACGCGACACCACGCACGTTAGTCCGACTCCCGTTTGGGGCCTCTCGCTTACCTTGACCAGCTCAGGCTCACATTTGCGTGGCGACGGAGGCGCCTGACGGGGAGGGGATTCATCGTCGCGTTCTCATTCATCCGTGTCGCGCGCGAGCGCGGCTCAAGCGGCGGCGACATCTGCGCACGGCCGCAAGCACGTTATCGTCTTAACATCATTTTTGGTTTCGTACCATATGGCCATCAGAAGGGACTACACGAACCTCACAGATTCCCAAGCATTAATGGCCATGTTGGAATGTGTGGAGGCATGCACAGGGCGATATAATTATACAATACAATACAATACAATGGAGAGTTGCTGAATACAGCCATACGAGCACAGGGAATTGAACCATACGAGAGGAAGTTCGAATGTCCAGTTATCATATTGCACGGATATAGTCGGTAATAGGCTCTTAATTGTATTGAGTACTAACGCAATGTATGAAGATGAACTAGCCACTGGCGCATACGGCTACCTGAGTCGAAATATGCCTTTGCTAGTACGGAATATACCTGGAAATAATTACGTTAATGGTACGTTAATGGCAGGGACTGTCAGGATCTTATGATAAAGACCAATAAAGTGTATTGAGTTACTAGTTGAGTTAAAAGAAGAGCAGTATCGACAAAGAGACAAGAGAGAGCAAATGGGAAGAGGCGTGTTTGTGTTAT
Organism: Lipomyces kockii; assembly: GCA_030568215.1. NCBI lineage: Eukaryota > Fungi > Ascomycota > Lipomycetes > Lipomycetales > Lipomycetaceae > Lipomyces > Lipomyces kockii. The sequence goes on along the minus strand of JAJLTN010000398.1, from coordinate 4,755 downwards.
GTGCAGTGCGGCGTGCCTGGCTCAGCCACCACGTGGTGCCGAGGCAAACCAACAAGGTCCCCCCTTCCCGACATTTTACGACCACGGTTTACCACGCCAACTCCCGGTCCTGACAGGGACACCACGTTTAATCAGAAGAACCGGCTAATATTTATAGAGGCCGAGTAAATGGTCTTCAGACCAGGGCACGTAAACTTATCCGGCTGATTTGGGGCGCACAAATTGTGGATATTATATATCTGCCATTGCACGACTCCGACGGATACGATGCACTGAAAGATCGTACTGACTAGCTGGCCCCTGAAAATTGCTCTTGGCGGAATTTTCGCGCCATTTTCTGGTCACTCACGTAGCTCTCTGCCTGTCTTTCCGTCTGAGCACCATAGCACTTCAAAATCAAATTTGCAATACCATTTCCGGGATACAGAAACCCCGCAATCATATCCGCCATGACACTAATGCTGAGTCTGAATCCAGTTACCGCCTGAATGATGGTGATTGGCAGGAGAAATGTAACGCAGACAGCAATGACGACCAAGATACCCCATACCGGTGTCTCCGTATCTCTCGGATAAACCTGGACGCAGATAACGCCAAACACAAAGGACAAGACAAGGATACCAAGATAGCACCAATCAGGAACTTCCTTATAGGCGGCCATCATCTTTGAATGAGGATCGTTGAAGCTTGCATAATTCGAGCTATTGCGATCCCTAAGACCACGGTAAAAATCACGAAAAGCGCCTGAAATGGACTTCCACTCCTTGATAGTGATGTATATGAGCGCAAGCGGATATATGACGAAGTACGTTCCGTAAGTCACCATGAAGCCCGCTGAATAATACGGCGGAGAATAGGCCTGATATTTCTTCTCATCCAGTAAACCATTGGTGAGAATCTTCGTAACGTTGTACGAGATGTTGAAGTGGTCCCGTAAATCATTGGTATTAATCGGAACGTATGAACACCATCTGTAGTTCGAGTAGTAGAGAGCGAGGACAATGAAGCCTCCAAGAAACATTCCAATGAACTGGTTCACTGTAGAATAGAATGGCACAGACAATGCATTATTAAAATTCGCAACATTCCAATCGAAAGTGGTCAATGGGTTGAACCCAAGACCCAGCGAGCTTCCAGTCACAATAGCCAAAGTAAAGTTCTTTGGAGAAATCCAAGTAATCCAATTGAATGTACTCAGCGCTTGAAAAAGATAGTCTGGGATCCAGAAGTAGAAGAAACTGAACGTGAAAACGCTGAGGAAGAACAGGTAGCGCGAAATAGTCCAGCCATTGATATTTTCCTTCTTTTCGGTCTTTAGAAGTGCACGGTTCAACGCTAATGTCGGCAAAACAGTCGGCCAGATCGCCTTGGTTGGATAGACGACCCAACGTCGAAGCATACCTGCGAATCCGAAGCCGAACAACTGAGAGGAAAAGTTCATGAGGAGTTCATAACCGAGAGCCACCGGTGAGTTATAATATTGAGGAAGCTTCTGAGTCATGATGTTCTCCTTGGTCACATATGTGCCACCATTCGCAACGTTAACCATCAAAGTTGCCAGCACCTATTCCTTATAACTCCATGGCCCTGGATTCAACGAATGTCTCGTTCCACGAAATGTGAATCCCCAGTCAGGAAGAACATATTGCATCAATCTTCCGCAGGGGAACAAGAAAAGCTGAATAACAGCCGAATTGATATAAATTGACGGCATGCGGAACGCAAAGAACTGACTCACACCAGTGCCGATCATCGTCCAAATGCTAGCCAGGAAGTAAGCACGGAATGTCTCGACAGGAGCTGTCGGGTCATCAAAAGGGTCGGTAACAGAGCGGACCTCGGGATAAGGCGAGAAGTACCCAATCAGGCACGCTTCCGTTTTTAAGTCAAATTCGTAGCTCTCAAAGTCGGCACCATACACCTCCTCTCCTTGGACGAGTTGCTCGATCTTCGCCATGGTTTCGACCGGAAAGTTGACATCGTCATTATGAGACAGGATCGCTTCCTTCAATATATTGAGAGCCTCTTCCCGGGTTATCGAAGCAATCTTTTCCAGGACATAGTCAATGTCTGCCCTAGCCGCGTTCAAATGATCGTGCTTGGCCTTCTCGCCGAATCGCTCGAGGACACGATCGCGAAGGTCGGCGGTCACTTCGGTCGTGTCTTCCACCACCGACACTTTGGGGGAAATAATTTTCTCATCGAGGTCCGACATTGGGCAATCTTAAATGATTGTTAGTGAAATCTGCTAAGCTACAGGGTCGAGACATATACCAGGTGCCGAAGACACTCGCTTGTACGCAAATAAATATTAATCTGGACTGCGGAAAGTGTCAAGCAGATGAATCTTCCGCCTCTCCAGTCCAATTGGATATGTACCCATTATATACTAACAGATCCGGAACAACCGGGCAGATAATCTAGCAGGCTTGGGCTTGTCTAAATCCTCAAAATGTCACCCAGAATACTCGCTTTGGTCCTCCTATCTAAAGATTAGGTGTCTACGGTAAGTCTGTTCGTTCAGTCCAACTAATTTCTACACTAGTTCATAACAAGTGTGGTGTCAATAGTTCCTCCACAGCATATCATCAAAGATAAGAATGGGGCTGAAAGTCAATTGCAAACAACTATGACAGTTGTGTGGCCTTGAGTACTTCCTTAAGTGCATACGTGCACGGATGATCCGGGCTACCATAATCAGGAGGGCCCAGGATAAAGCTACACCGTTAGCCATACCAAAGACCCGACGAGGACCAAAAGTTTACGCAAAGAAAAGTTTTCATCACGTGATATAATCAACCGAAATAGGAAAGGCGTGGCGTTACCCGGGCAAAAGGGGGGTGTAGCTTTATCCTGGGCCAGGAGGCGCACAAATACCGTATAGAGCTCGAAACTTTGCAAACAAGAAATGCTCGTGCGCGATTTCGCTTCATGGCAGATTTATATCGATAAGGGGTGCCCATAGCATAACGACGACATCAGACTGCGAATACGCTCGCCGTAAATTTGCGATGGACAATCATTTCTCGTCTCTGATTGCATTGAGATAAAATGAAACCAAAATGCGGTATAGCCGATTGCGCGGCTTGGAACGGCTGATTAGCATTCTCGGACGGCGTCCTTGGCGGCTCGACACAGTAGAAGTTGCGTATATTATTATTAATGCATTAAAAATTTGAGTGGATGCCTAGCCCTAAATGTGTTGAAAATTTGAGTGGATGCCTAGCCCTAAATGTGTTGACAGAATTCTGCTCAAAGCCTAGTCAAGCCTTCCCGCTGTCTGCATAAGGTCGAACCCCGTTGAAGCGAGAGATATACAATATTTCGTTTCCTCGAACTACGGAGTCAACTTCATTGCCGGCAGCAACGACTGACGCGACCATTGCACGAAAGAATGATTGGTGACTTGGAGTCAAGGGTACGGCTCATATTTTCTTGTATCTCTGGCGCTACTCCAACTTTGCTGATGACAATTGACGTGGGGTCGTCCTCACAACGGATAACGGACTTTAGGAAAAGTGCATCAATTGCATCCGTTATCTTTCTAACCGTAGCGTACATCGCCCGCATCATGCTTCCGTACGGTGCATCCACAGTAGTCCGGAAGACTGTATTCCCTACCTCAACGATATAGTAGCATCTCCCCAGTATTGCAAATATAAAGCAGAAATTGAAATCATATCAAACTGCCTGATAACGATTACTATATTCTCTGCTGCTACATTATAAATTGAGAAATGGCACTTTAGTATAAATCGGGTAATTTTAGACCTTAATCGTGGAAAATGAAATTTGGAGTGTCATGGCTTACCCCAGCCATTCCTCTTTCGGACTTACATATATTACGAATTTCGAATCCATTCTATCTCCGCTCTGTCACCGCCACAACAGAGTTACCTAAAACTTCATTAACTCCGACTGGCGTGTAAATATCTCTGAGTAAGTAACCCTTCAATGTGGAAGAACGCCTTGCCCATATCTTGAACATAAATTATCATCTTATCATTAGGGAGGCTAAAGTTTGGCCGGCCCAATAGGGATCGGCACGGATAAGAATTTTCGTTATCCATATCCGTATCCGTAGTACCAGGCAACATATAGTTATCCATATCCGTATCCGTATCCGTATCCCTAGATATCCACGGATATCCACGTAGGAATGACGCAAATACGAATGAAAAAATTACAACCATCACTAATATGAAATATACCGTTCAACTGGGCTAAAAGCGCTTTCTTGAGCTTATGAGTCAATAAGACAGATGGTTAAGATCGAGCCGGCGATCCATACATATGAATCCGGCTCACCTTGCTCCGCAAATGAGCTGGCCTAATATACGTAATGGATCGGTTTATATTCAGGATATATAAGCTGTGTTATTGTTGCGATTTCCACATTCCGTGCCCGATTCTATTATTGCTCTGATTGAGTGCCATACCTGGATCACAAGAACTAAATTGGCCTGGTGTCATATGCAAGAGTATGATGTATCTGTGATGTCTTTTGGAGAGTCTTTGAAGTAGCGATTTCTCTCTTATGCTATCGTGTGGAGTGTCCTGCTGAGATTGTGGTCGTGCGGCTTAGCCGTGCGATATTAGTGACGGAGAATTGCTTGGGTTAAGACGGCTTTCCACAGTCAGGAACCATGAGAAAGCTTACTTTACTTGCAGATCACTTTTCAAGAGCAGCTGAATGGTAATTTTGTGCTATTTATTTCTATTTATTTGTTTGTCCTCTATGTGTGCATTTCAGAG
>JAJLTN010000397.1:14869-46908 GCA_030568215.1 Lipomyces kockii | reverse complement strand
AGTAGCCCACCTCAGCGCTCGTATAGTTAATCGTAAAGTTTTACATGGACTCGTATAGTAATCGTATTGGACTTTACGAATACGAATAACGATTAATCGCAAATCGTATCCACCCCTAAATAAATTTTGTCGGCTGCTTATATAATATTCGTTACGAATAAAATATGCATCATTGTATTTCGAACCGATTCAGGACGAAGATGTACAATGCGGATCGAATGATCCCTTCCTTTGACGCGACACCGATACGGCCTCAGCCAATTGTAGAATCCTGGTCGGGATCGCATTTATTTCCGGTTATGTTCAACACAGCCATTGACGATCATTGCTTTTCTAGAAAAGTCTTGCAGGAGTTCTTGCATTCGTCTCTATCTGAATTTAGGACCCGAACAGGATTAGCTCCCTTTAGTGCCGTCAAGCACGCGATGTTGCAGATGGACCCACCCGACTTCCAGAATAACATTCTAGAACATCACAAGACCTACTAGTGGACTTTCCCGAAACAAGCTCCGTTATCTAAGGCCCCTGAGTCTCGGCTAATATGAGCTCTACAATGAATATTTACTTGGGAAGTGCCGCATGGCAGGAATATATAAATCTGTCTCTGATCGCCTGTAAGCAGAATCTTGATGCGACGAGATTATTACTATCAGTGATTTTTGGATGTGGAGATATCCAAATGTGGTCTAGCTGCCAACGCCAATCATGCATCTGTGCTTGCGTTTCTATGTTAAGTGTGACGCGAGTAAGCCTTAGTTTCGGTGTGATACGGATGCATTAGCGCGGCCCACTTGCTCGGCGTCTGCGGCCCGCCAAACAAGCGGTGAGCATGAGTACATGACAGGTTGACATGCATGTATTAAGGGTTTTGGCGATTAGTAACTCGCAATCTGACTGGCTAATCGCAGCTGTATTTGATGTAGCTTGCCCATCGCATTATCCTCAAACAGATCTCTGCCGTTTCTGGCCCACTAGTCGAGTATATCATCAGGCTGGCATCTACCTAGCCCCGTTTGTAGTTAGACCACGATTTATCAGCCGTCTGATTGATCTGGTTGGCTGCCAGAGATCGCTCAGCTTGACCAGAATCCACAAGCCATATTTGGATTGGAGCAGTGGCTATTGTTCCACACATGCAATACAAAAGGCCGCCCTCCGCTCGCGTTAGGAGTTGGCACTAAAGCGACAGGCCTCCATTCTAGACGCTCTCCTGACCATAATCGTCAAAGATCATACCTTAACGTTAGCAACTCCTCACAAGGAAATTACGACTAAACGTAAGTGAAATTTATGTCTTCAGTTCACAAAATACTACTATACATAATGTGGGCTAGAACTTTTGTGTCCATTAACATCGTGTGGTAGGATGATGTTTATCAAGAACGGATTTATTACATCGCTCGGGATCCTTCTCATATTTGCTCATGCTTGCCTCTGCGATACGGGATCGACTAAGCTCTGCCTAGTAAAGCTTTCGGGCTTACTAGGACCTCTGTCTAAAATCTCCAATGACTATTGGCTGCTATTAGAGAACAATGTTCTCAGGGCTAAGGATACGCCATATTACGATAGTAGAGTAGTAGGAGTTAGCAATTTTGTGAATGTGACCGTGGAGTCACAAAGCAGTTCCAACTCGGCGCTATTGTACATGTACAACAATGACAGTGGGTTGGGCAAGAATATTGCTTTCGTGAAGTACAACAGCAAGGGATACCACTTCACTACCGACGACCAATTTTTGGGGCCGCTCTTTGTGGGATCAAATGATCTAGGCCTAACTGTATCGCTCGCATTCTGCATGCGTTACAGTTATGATTGGACGTACTCACCGTCGAGTAAAGCAATCTCGCCGGCGGGCAAAGTGTTGATTTGGTTGTAGCGATGCATGAGGATTGCACCTTGGGCTATGGCTACGGTTGCGTCATTGTGTCAGTGTGGATGCACTGCATGAAGGCTCAGGGTAGGGATATCTGCAGCTAATGCTTAATTATCGCCAAGACTGTAGTTAGGCTGCAAATTTGTTATTGTATGAGACTAATGCACTCTGAAAGTGTTCTTGCGACATCTAGAACTAATGAGCCGCACGGACTCTAGACAAATTACCACGCTCTCTCTCGATCGCATTGAGACCCATATGCCCCTGAAAATCAATTCACTAACAGAACGCGCCTCTTGATCAGCGGCAGTGCGCTCGAAACCCTGAACAGTGTCGGCTGTCACCAATTTGTCGTAGGGTCTTACTCGCCGGGCTTCTCCCGCCTGGGCCCTTGGCTGTTATGAATAAGGTAGAACAGCTGGATGGTAAACCAAACCTAGTAGATGTTGAATTTGAGGCTGAGTAATGAGCCTGCTCCACGGGGGTGGCTTGCTTCCCAACTTTCAAATATATATTCATGAAACTAGTAACAGACATAATATCCATACCACAGATCTACCCGATCCCACAGTTTAAACGGGTTTTATATGTGATTCATATCGGAGATTCATGGGGCAACTACCAACCATTCCTCTTTGGGACTAGCGTAAGTAGATGTTGGTACCCAGAAGTCGCTTCCTGTACTCCATCAACGAAACCCTAGTCCGGGGTTTCTACCTTGGTCTCGCAAGGTCTCAATAAATTTAGCTTTGAGTTCCCTTTCCTTTGAGTGCAAGGTTAGGTACGATAATACACGTCCCTGCCCAACAAAGAGAGACCATATGTGGTGCTTAGCACCGATGTGATTGTGGTCAGAGATGCGGAAGAGTGCTGAACGAGGTCGAACATGGTCTCCCCGGCCTCAGCTGTCACGGGTCGATTCTCAGGATAAGCCGGGGAATTATACCTTCGAGATGGTGTCCCTGATATTCGTCAACAAGATGAGTAAGGATCCATGAGTCGTTGAGCTGCCTCTTGAAGCGGACCCTCCGGCCAAGGACAGTCACAGAGCATGCTGATTGCGTCTTTATAACGCGTGAGGCCATTTGCACTCGTACTTCCCTTGGTCATTGGTATTCTTACGAGGTCGAGGTACAACTGTCGACTCGGGAATACGAATATCTACTTACGCTAGTCCCAAAGAGGAATGGTTGGTAGCTGCCCCACGAATCTCCTCCATATTTTCACTGTTCGACTCTCATTACCCCTTGCCCTTTTCCCAACCAACGTCCATCTCATTCAGCACGTCCATTAACGGGTAATTCATGTTAACGCCAAGGAACGAACCAAGCTGTCCACAAAAAGCTTATAAAATAGGGTTTGTCATCAGCACGCCATCGCTGCCGAGCCTTCACCACCTGGCCGAAGTGCTGGCTTGGTACAGACAAATTATTAAACGTTGCGACAAAATTTGCAGCGAAATGGCGAACTCAGTTCTGCAACAAGATGCCCATCCCTAACTGATGAAACCACAAAGAAACTTTTGTCATCTCCGTACAGAGATTGGCACATCAGGTGGTTCACAGGCTGCAGACGCTAATTGCAGAGTGCATATTGCGACTTAGCATCTAATAGTGCGAGCTTCTTGCCTGGACTGTTCCTGTTTCTGTGAGATAGCAGCAGGGTTAGGCTTAGATAGAGTTTAGAGTGGGAGTGATGCAGCCTTCGTCTAGAGATAAGGAAAATGTTATATAGAGTGGAAACGCCCCGAGAGAAGGGGTTGAATAGATCAGTTTTAGGTGAACACACCTTCCAACCCACCGCACAACAGTTTCAAATAAAAAACAGTGACTGCTGGCGTAATTAGAGGCATCTTGTCAATCAGCTTCTATATAAAGCAATACGCGCCAGTTGTTACCATGGCGTCGAAAATGCCAATCTCCGCTGTCGTCTCTTCACTGACTTTGTATGCTGAATCTTTGACAATAACCTTCCGTTGACAACTCATTATCCTGGGTTGATTTGTCCAGCTCGAAAATGCAGCCTGCTCTAGCTCCTGAGATAGGCACTCGTTCTGGAGAATGCTATTTCTAAGTCTGCAGAGATCCCAACGGCGCGTCTCACGGAGAGCAGGTTACTAGGTATGTACGCCGGATAGGACGTTTCATCGAACCGATACACAGCAAGCCTAATGAAGGTAAACGCATCGAGCGCTAACGGAATCGGCCAATGTAAGGGTCATTGTACTCAACAGCATGGGGCGGCCTTATATTGACCGGCCCCTAACCACAGACGGCACTTGCAAGTGGGCACAACTCCACGGGGTGTGGCATTTTAAGTGGCTTGATGGATCCCCTTGCTGCGAATAAGTAACATATTTCGTTATATAAAAAGATAATGTTCTAATCTAAAAGGTTCAAAAAATGCTCATATTTGTCAGGCAAGACATACGAGGAGACTAGCGACATTAACAATACACAAAAACCAGCATATTCCAAATATATCCATAGAAGTTTTCTCAATACTCCAAGTATAAATCGTTGCAACTGCGCAACTTCGAAGAATAATCCAACCAAGCTGCTTAATCGAGCTTTTCTGCAGCAATGGCATGCGAACCTGAATATTTGCCGTGATAACTAACCGCATTAGGCCTGTCTTCTACGCTATCGTCGACAGCTTCTATAGGGATCTTCCGCTTCGGCTGCTCCTTAGACTTGGGAACGACAACCTCCAGCACACCGTTGACTAGCTTAGCGGTGATGTTGTCAAGCACGACTTCGCCTTTCGAATTTGCCGAGACGTCTCTCGCCAATATGTAGCAAGTTGCGAGACACATCGTCAGCAAATAACATGGGCCTTCTGATCTCACCGGCCAAGATAATTTCGTTGCTCTTAGTCTCGAAGTCGACCGAAATGGAATTGGGAGTCGCACCAGCTAGAGATGCGTGGATGACAACTGCGTGGTCAGTGTCGAAGACATCAATTGGGGTGAAAAGATCACGTCCTCTTTTGAGTGCGCAGTACTTAAAGTCGGGCAAATGCAGGACACTTGCTGGCATCATTCCTGAAATGGTAACACTTAGCAGATAGTTGCGCTGTCAGAACCTTCTTCTAAACGCGCGTGTCTCGCGCCGGGAGTCCCGTTGTAATGACTTCATCCTTCTCTCTCTGTCGCCCTTCCTTCTTCTCATTATTATCCGTGGAAGCTAATTAGTTGACGATCTGAACTTGGATTATTGGACTCGACGTGTCATTTCTCCTATCGGCTGCGAACTGATATGACCGAATCGGACGAAGAATTGAGAGTTGATATGCATCGAATATTCTTCAATCGGTCTTGAAGGCGACGCACATTCTAAGTAGGAATTACGAAAGAGCAGGCAGCGACTGCGCCTCAGTCTGAATGTTCGGAGAGGAAGAAAGCTGTTCAAGTTTAGTGATAGGTACGCAGAACGCGACGAGGCTCTCCTTCTCGAGATCGCCGGAATGGACAACAACCCGTACGGGTCCTCACGCGGAGACAAGATGGCGGGGTCGAAGCAATAAGGCAAGCAATTCATGGAAGTTTGTATAAGTCGTGGCGCGGATATTCCTGAGGTGCGGTATTAACTGGATGTATGCGACTGAGCGTTTTGAAGTATTGATGAAGCAACAACATGAGTATAATGCGTGGCTCGAAAAGGTCTCCGGTGTCGAGGTAGATATGACCGACCTCATGTCGATCAGAGAAGATGTGTGTGAGTTGGTAAGCAGTGACCGACGGTTCCATTGACTCTGTGAGCTTGACCTAACTTTTGGCGTACCTTTATGTAGTATATGTCGTCCAATCCTGAGAAATTCAAGGGCGCAAAGAAGGCGAGCCGGAGATTTCCAGAGTCCGGTCGAGAATCTTGGTAAGACTACACGCGACGTGGCAATGCGTCGTTTGTCGGAGAAGCAGTACCAACTACTTCCCCATCCCCTTCTCCGTCGGTGCCATCGACATATACGTCAATTTCGAAACGAAGGCGCTCATCGAACGGACGGCGGTTGAGGAAGAAGCTCTCCTGGAGCTGGGTCGGATGCTCGGCGATTCATTTGTTGATGCCATAGAGGTATTAAAAGAGTTGCGCAAATAGGGTCAGCACTCTGGACGCCATCCTGCAGAGCTATTGCAGGAAGAGATGATTCGCGGTGACGTCTTGCTCTTGTTCTATCTGCTCTTTGTATTTATTGCTTCTAATGGAGAATTTGTACTTCTTCTCGGCAGTTCACTCTAGGAACCTTAGCAGCTCACTATTCCTACGCCATTTTATTATATGCAGTGGCTACTGTGTAGCAAAGTCTTAATGACAGCAGATAATCAACATCAGTTGGCCGCAGGTTACAGCGAATCCAGGTATTGGTACACTGGGCGGGGCCATTTCGAAGTAAGCAGAAGTCTGGCTCAAAGCAAGACAAACTATTGCGCAACAACGCGCTGACTTAATAGTAAGTCCCAATGGGTTGGAGCCCAATTTAGATTTTTCTTATAGTCTAATGTGGAGAATGTGCTCACTATCGCCCAGAACTGCCATTCGAAGAACTGTCGTACGCAACTCATGAACGCGTTGAACGCCTGCTGCTCTGTATTATTGAGGCCACCTCTACGATATGGGCCGATGATGCAGTAGTGCACGCTATAGGCTTCCCCATAAAAATACTGCCGTCGATGATACAGTTTTGCTTTAAAAAGCGGTTGAGGCCGCCAACCTGAAGAAGATATGCATCATGTCGTCTACCGGAGTATGGACAATCCATATGGATTATGAGCTCGTCTGGAGTCACGACGGATTGATACTTTACGGCGTTGGTTCGCTGTCGTATGATTAGTATAGCAATTTGGTCACTTGCCTGATGGCCGCTGTAGACCTCACGCAGATCCAAAGCTGGCTTACACATCGGACGGACGGTACCGACAATGAATCCAAACATATGTTGAGTGCTTATCTGTTAGTATGCCGAACTGACTGGGAATAATGGCAACTTGGGTAATATGCAGTTTGCAGTAATGGGCTGGTACACGTTTGGTGGCCCCCCACTTAATCTCCACGTGATCTTAAAATCTAATTTACTGGGGCTTCTCACAATATTTTGTGAGGGTGTCCCTAGCAAATTATTGATGTCATCCTCCTGCCGGCGAGCACCAATCAGCCCCGACAGATGACGGTACTGGGTGCGGCGTTCCATTTATAAGCTAAGTCTGCCTCTGGAACGACAAACCGCACGCTTCGAATGACATGCTGTTTCATTCCATGCTTTGTTCCCTAGTACTTGTATGTAAAACGTGATATTGAAGTCCGGAGAGATTGGCTGTTGGTATTTCTTTGCATTTAAATGATACTGCTTAAGTCATTTGTATGCTGTTCTATCACGTTCTCTCCCTACAAGTAGGTCGGGGCCGCATGCTGCTTTCGATTAGTCGTCTATCCGTCTTGTTGCCATAGTTTATCAAGGTAAATGTTCAGTTTGTAAAAACAATTCATGATAGATTTAGGTGTGCCGGACAAGAACTTTTAGAATGAGAGCGCCAGCTGCCACGGTCAGTCCCAGGTTTTATTTTTTCAGGACATCTGCAGACATATGTGGTTGCGACTAATGCTAACAATATTTCCTCAGGCCAGCACCGTCCTTGGCACGATAGGCACCATGCTCTGGTGTATCCAGCTCGTCCCTCAAATATACACCAACTACCGGCGAAAATCAACGGAAGGACTTCCTCGCCTGATGCTCCTCCTTTGGGCCTTTGCAGGCGTACTCTTCGGCATCTACTTCCTTGTTCAGAAGCCAAACGTCCCACTTATGGTCCAGCCAGAGATCTTCACCGCTCTCTCACTCATAACTTTGGCGCAGTGCCTATTCTACAACCACAAGGTGCCGTTTTGGAAAACAATTGCCTGGATCGTGAGCATTTCAGTATTTTGTGGTGCTCTACAAGTAGCGATCGTCATCCCTCTCCAGAAGTCGGCCTTATACTTAAATAATCCTAGCCCGACTTGCTGGCCACTTCTCTTGATCGGCATTTTGGCCGCGATTCTCATAGCCACTGGCTTGATCCCACCGTACGTAGATCTTGCCCGTCGTCAGGGCCAGGTCGTGGGTATCAATTTCGTGTTTTTAGCAATCGATAGTGTAGGTGCGATATTTTCGTTTGCGAGCCTACTGGTCCCACAAGGTGAGAACAAGACAATCGATTATCTAGGCATAGTGCTGTATGCGCTCATGCCGATCATGGAGGCTGGGATCGTGCTGTCGCATGTCGGTTGGTGGTTTAGAATCGGACGACGGCGGCGCCGAGAGAGCGAGAAGCATGAAACCCACAACATTAATAATGGCTTCCAAGAGGTCCTGTCGGCGGACTGCAGATCTGAAGGGTCTCCGCCATGAAGCGCCCGCTGTAACTTAATAATGACATTACTCTTGAATGTTCGGGTAATAAACAACGGGCCATTTCCGGACCATTGCAGACACTATTACTAAATCGAGGAATAGTGTGGATAAGGTAACTGTAAACGTTTGTTAGGCAGTAAACGTGAACGTCCGATGATCGACTGCAAGACCAATATTAGCGTGTGCTACAATTTTCGTGACGCAAGGACGTGACCGCGAACTCATATTAAGATCGAGCATCCGGCGGAAATATTATGGCATCTTGGAAAACAGGCAGGAACTTAATGGATGGAACTATATTACACGTGCTAAGTAGTAGAAGCCCCATAATTAACAGTAGAAATCAAGACGCACTACCGTGACTAAAGAGGGAGCACGGTTTACAGTCCCAATATAAAAAGTCATGCATTTCTATAAATCTACGCCACCTAACCCCTGCGAGAAAATTAGAAGTTAATGTCCAGTACTCTGTTGTAACCAAATTAAATCCAGTGTGCATCACTGCGCCATCCATTCCGTACAACTTCGAGCCTATTTCTTTGCTCTGGCAGATCCCTGATCCGATCATAACCATGTACATGCCACCGATAATGCGTAAGTAAATCCAAATTATTAATGTCTCCGTTAATTGTAAATGTTGTGGTACTATGGACATTCACTTCCACGGCAAAGCGACTACTTAGCGGCTCAAGAGATTTTGGGTAGATATTACGACAGTCACGGATAGTGAGGCGCCGGATCCGAGAACTTAGTGCGGCAATTGAAGCGATGATTTCCTCCGTCGGGATGTACTTAAACTGCACCAATTCCGCGTCGTAAGGAATTCTCAGCAGGTTAAATATTCCAAAACGCGTGACATCTGATGAATACCAAATTTCAGCGTCCTCTAATTCCGCCAGCTTTGAAAAAGGCACAAGCGATTCATCTGTAATTGTGTTCCCTAAAGTCAAATGTCTCAGTCGCGGACACAGAACAACAATACTTTGGGCCAGAGTATAGCGGTTAACACTGTCGTCAGATTCGTGGTGAACCATAGGGACGTCAATGTCAGAGAATACTGTAGACGAGTAATCAATTAATCTCCGATGGTAGCATGCAGATGATAAGTTGAGCGTGGTCAAATATTGACTATCAACACTACGCAAAATCCGAATTAACGAAAAGTGCCCCAAGAACGGATATGCAACGTCCGAGAGTGTCAACTCTTTCAACGACGGGCAACTCTTGCCGTGTGAGTCATGTAAACGGCCTTCATCTGTCACGATCACGAACCGGGGGATTTCAGTGGAACATACAAATATCAGCTTCTCACAGTTACTGTTCAATAATATCTGCGGTACCATCGAGTACTTGACTATCACTTCCTTCAGATGCTGCAATTGCGTAAAATCCAGCTCTGCAGAATGCTGGAAACCACCGGCTCCAATGGCAAAAGCATCAATCCTAACCATACTGAAGCGCTTCAAACCGGGAAAAACATGAAGTAGCCTCTGTAATCCGACCATCCACAGCAGGATCCATTTATTGACGGTAAAGAGTGGCGACGTGAGATATCGATATAGATATTTTTCTTCCCGGTCTTCGGATCCGATACGAAGAAATTCAAGATTAGGAACAGTAGTTGTGTTGTTAATCGGGATGTCGAAATGAATAGTGTCCCTGAACAGCTCAAACCAGTCTACATGGAAAGATAATTCTCTTAAATTGTGCGGTGGTCGGATCAGAAGCACGGTGCTTACATAAGCAGGTGCATCTTTGATGTGTATTGTCAAGTTGGCGAGATTTTGTAGAAATAAATTATCATCTGCAATTCTCTGAAACCGAGATTCAAGTCGCACAGTCATTAACCTAGGCCATGTGTTGCAAGACAATAACTCCTCGCAATATGCTTCATCCTCATCATCGAGCTCGCACAATTGTACTCGCCACAAACCGCCCCGAGATCGTTCTATGCCTTCTTTGACTACAGCAGCAGATAGTGGCCAATTGGCTTGTCGAAAGTCAAGATCAGTCCAAAGTTCTGAACTATCGATGATTATGGAACGCCAGGATTTGCTGACAAGCTGGCAATGAACAATATGGTCGAATGGGCAATACTGAAGAATCCGAATGAACAGTTCAAGAGGTAGATGGCGATTTGGATCAAATCGAGTAGATTTTGGTGTCTCCTATGAATTAATAGCCAGCGACATAGTACCCAAATAACCGCACACATACCATGTCGACTTAATCAGCCCTAAAGGCTAGTGACCAAACGAGGAGTCTCTCCTCATTCATATATAGTGTATTTTATTTTTTATCGGAACTGTGTAATGGAAGTCGATAGTGAATGACGTTGACAAAATGCATAGTTTACATCTTACATTACAAATGAATGCGCCGCAAGCGGCGAATCCAACGGTGAAGCTGACGTAATCTTTTCTTGGACGCGATGTATGACACCGCCATTATGAATTACATTATATATTATTTCGTCATCTTTAAGCATCATATGTACTTAATTTTCTCTCTCTGTGCGCAGTAACGCAAATATTGACTAGCTATCACAGTGTCGGCACTCACCACCAACTAAAATACGACGGACATCCAATTGTTAAAATGCAGGAGGTCCAAGATTCTATGTATATTAGATGCAATGTCTAACTTGCGGCTGATCTTGATACGACAGCGTGATAATATCTCAAAACTTCTAAGTATTATGCCGGTAATTAGATACTAATTCGATTTAAACAACGTAAGTGCTTCGTCTGAGTGACGTCATATTTTGTCACCTTATGATAGGTAACTGAGCCTCCGAACTGGACAAAGCGCATCGTACTAGAACAGATCACAATAAATGGCAAGGGCAATTTCGGATTTTACTTTTCTCCGATGGAATCTGGGCGTCTGCTGCTGTGCTGAGCGATCTACGTTTCAGCCGCCTGGTCTGCGTCTCACTTCGGCGTGCTCAAACGCGAACGCTATAACGTCACCGTCACATACAATGGCTAATATTCTTTAGAATTACGATGGATCAGCCTTTATCCTGGTCCAGCAACACGATGCTACGACTTCAGATGAATGGTAGAACAGCAGATCTAGTAGAGGTAAGACTCAACGCATTTGATCGGCGAGTCTAACATGAAATAGACCATTGCATACCGAACCGCGATATTATGTGGCAGTCGGCAGAAAGATCCGTTCTACTGTTTCCCAGATGAAGTCTGCTTAGCGATACTTCGGCATTTGTCCTTCGAAGATTTGCTGACGATCAGGAAAGTGTGCAAGCTCTGGAAAGAATTTATCAACATGTATTACTCTCTGTGGGAGGTCGTTGATTTTCAAAACTCGAATGGATTAGTTACAGCTTGCGTGGTATTCAATAGTCGTCATAAGTTGCGTCAGTCTGCTGAGGAGATGTATATCAGTTGTGACGAACACCATACAGGCAACTGTGAGGATATAATATTTGGCAATGACTGGACTAAACTGCGCAGGCTGCATATTGAATCCCAGCTGCCTGTATTTTCCGATTTAAGAATGCATGCACTACTGGGTCAAGTGACAGAATTATCCATTCATATCAAAGATTCTCCTAGATTCGTCAGGATGCTTCTTGGACATCCGCTAACTCAGCTCCGCAGTCTCTGGTTGTATGCCGATTGGTATGAGCTGTGCAAAGGCGTTATTCGCTTCGACGACGTACTTGCTTCCAGCGTGAGAGAAATGAGACAGTTGGAGCGTCTCAGAATCGGGTCAGCTGATCCGCCGGCGGACTACACGTATCCAGACCTCCTTGAGAGAGTGTACGGCGCTAACAAACTGATTACGCTCTGTCGGAGTGGGATCCATTCATTGATTAAACTATTCCCTGCTATTTCTCGATTAACTATTACACGGGTTGTGTACTCTGATGTCGATGACACGATTGACTCGCATTACATCACTAACTTCTGCGGCCTGTGCCTGCATACGCTTCCGTTAACGGATATCACGATCAAGTACTCCGTCCTCCCACCGATCACAATTTCCCGGTGCGTGAACTTGACCCTATTCTGTACGACAGTGAGCCAAGTCTTCCTGTGCCATGGCTTAGACGGTGTGGCAAACAGAATTAATCTCCAAAGCCTGACGCTGTCAAACATATATCGATTGACGAACCAGCGGGTGAACGATATGCTGCGGAGTATGGGCGGCGCGCTATTAACTGCACTGGATTTATCTTCTGAGCCGGATAATCTCGGGTCGAATCTTTTTTACGACAAACCTGCGGATTCATGTGCTCCGGACGGACCAATAGGCTCGAGTAACTGTAGTTTGGCGCGTGCGATTACGATATCGTGTCCGGCGTTGAGGAGACTTGTGGTTGGACACACTGCGATGGATGATGCGTTGAGGGAGTTTTCAAATTTGCGATTACTAGAACACTTTGAGGTTAAACGCAGTGAAGGGGTTTCGCCGGCGGGAATATTAGGTGTCCTAGGCATGTCGCTTGTTACTGCGATAGAGTTCATCTCAACAAAAGACATCCTCTCGTCAGCTATTACTCCAATCGACAGTAACTTGAAATCAATAGCTGTGCAGGACTGCTCAAATGTCTATCCAAGCCTACTCAAACCACTAGAGCGTTTCGGCATCTCGGTGTGCTGCACATGCACCGCATCATATAATGTTGATGGCGTCTTTGACTCACAATGTCACCGCGTCAGATACCCTAGCAGCTTCGATAGTTGGTTGTGATTGATAAGGTTCGAATGCTGATTATGATCGATGATCATCAGAGATAAGTTCGAGATAGTGCTATTTTTGAGAGGCGGGTGTCGAGATGTAGGTTTACTTATAGTCTGAAATTCATTTGACTAGCTAGTAATCAACCAAACAATGTTAAAAGAGCTTTACCACGGTTATATAAATGAATTGCTCGGTCATCTGACTAATTTGTAATTATCGAGTCTTTCGGCGCCTTTCATAGAACTGTTAGTTAGGGTCAATACGTAAGTAAGTAGTTTATAGTGTGACGTCATCGATCAATCCACTTCCTATCCCGACGCCATTGCAGTTTTATCCCTGCACCACCGCGATACCTACGTTTAAACAGAATATAATGGCAACGGGGTTAGTCATTAATGCACTGGTTAATTGCGAATTATCTAATATTCATCAGTCGTTATTTCACACTCAATACCGGCACTAAGATTCCTGCACTTGGCCTCGGAACCTGGAGATCTTCATCTAGAGAAGCATACGCTGCGGTTACCGTACGCAGATCTGAAATTTATTCCTCCGAAGGAGGAAGTTAATATGGATCTAGGCTGCGCTGAGACATGGTTATCGACATATTGACACGGCGTTGGTAGGTCACTGGATGATGAATGTCAATAAATTCTTATTCGTAGTAATAGATATACGGGAACGAGACGGCGGTCGGACAGGCCATTCGCAACAGCCAAATCCCACGCGAGCAAATTTTCCTCACAACGAAACTGTACGTTCTTACGATGAATCGATTTTGCATTGACTGACCGACCCGCCAGATGGAATACCTACCACAACAAAGTGTCCAAAGGCATTGGAGACAGTTTAAAGCACCTCGGCCTCGACTATGTCGATTTATACCTCATGCACTGGCCAGTAAGTATGGATAAAGACAATAAACAGCTGCCTGAATCGGAATGGGATTTCGTGAAGACATGGGCGGAGATGCAGAAACTTATTGATACGGGACTGGTGAAAGCTATCGGCGTGTCGAATTTCTCGACGAAAAATTTGCAGCGATTGTTGGATGCTGAGTCTACGAAAATTGTGCCGGTCGCAAATCAAGGTATTTAAATTTTTTGTATTTCTAGAATGACTGGGCTGACAAATTAGTGGAATTGCATCCATTTAATCCTCAGCATGAACTCCTCAAATTTTGCGCGGACCACCACATTCACGTAACAGCCTACTCTCCGCTTGGGTCGAACACCGGCCCATTGCAAGAAGAGCCCTCGATCAAGAAGATGGCCGCCAAATACGACAAGAGTGCAGCACAGGTGCTTATATCCTGGGCTATCCAGCGCGGCACGTCCGTTATCCCGAAATCTATTGCGCCGTCAAGAATTGAGCAAAATTTCCAGGATTTCGTGTTGGAGGACGCGGATTTTGAAGAGTTAAATTGTGTTTACAAGAACAAGACTGTCAGAATTGTGGTTCCGCAGTGGGGTGCGAAAGCGTTCGATACCGATGACAACTGATTTAGAACAATAACACTTAAGATGCAGGGGAGAATTGGGAATACATTGAGCAAGTCAGAATCATCCTCGACACTATGATAATGAACTTACATTTGTGATCTGCGTGTTGTCGAAATCCCCACGAAGTCACTGTTGTACGCATCTGCTTTGAGCAACTCGATCAAGGCGCTCTTGCATCTACGCGGATGAATCGGTGAGCAAAGGTGGGTCGTCATTTTGCATGTAGGCATGTTAGCGAGGTTTGACTCGACTTGTAGATAATAACCGTAGTTACCCCTCATGCGACGTGCCATCTTTGAGGAAACTGGAGACGTGTGTTGAACGTCTAAGTATGAACAATATGCGAAAGCTAGACTCTATCTGGGCTTGATGAGGAACAATTGCATGAATGTCTGTGTCATCGATGAGAGCCTCAAGTAGTAAGATCTGCAAAAGAAGCACGAAAACGTGCGGGGAGAGTGCATGAAGTCCTTAATGCAGCGACAAGCAATAAACGTCATAGAGGTCTTAAATCACTCCGTGATTTAATTCCGTTTGTTGTTGCAGAAAATGACCAAATCACTCAATTTGATTTATTAGCTTAACATTACTACTTCACATATATAATCTATATCGCCGCAGAAACAATAAGCAAGAATCAAGACAACCGTCGTTCCTGTCCTTACACCAGCTTCTCCTTGTCCGTCCTCCCATCAGCGAAAATAATACCGCCTTCACCACTTCCGGCACACTCCACTCTCGTCTAAAATTAATACGCCATCAATGAGTGTTTAAGAGAGGAACTTCTTTAAACCTGGTCCATCTCGCCGAGCGTATTAAAATGGTGCAGGTTTTCTTTCGAATCCGCCACTACGTGCGTCCAGAAACTGACTCCATCCAGACAACCAGCTGTAGCCGACGACGCGAATCACCGTGTCCATTCCGAGATTCTTTCAAGAACTTCGAACATGAATTTGTTGTAGAGGAACGTGTAACAGTTATCCGCAAGTCAATACGTCTAACACACTCCACTCTTGCAGCAATAGCCCATTCTCCTCTGATCTCCCAAATTGACACCGTACGCGCCTACTACAGCGGAGTGCGACTGGTGGTCGAGGTGGACGTCGTCATGGACCCGAACGAGACCCGACGTGAACGCCGAAATCGATCTTGAACGTAGCAACACCCACATCAATTAGTTTCGCGAATTTCTCAGGTGGCAGTCGTACGCGGTCGGATCAATGAAGTCCACGAACTTCCCATGCATCGGGCCAGACATCAAAATTGGAATAGCCACGGTACTGTTGTCATTTACGAAGATTAAGCCATATACATCGCGCGCTTGTTGATTAGGGGAGTAACCATCATGTATTGAGAGGTTAGTGCAGGAATTAGTTACTTCTTCGGCCTGACGTTAACTATGTGTCAGCGCCTGAGAAGGCACCGTCCGCGGTATGCACCTATCCCCTTGGTAGATCTTACGGCCGGACCAAATAGGGCATAAATTGGGTCCTCGCAGTGAACGAACGTGCTTACGTATGGTGCTGTAGGCACCAGAACTATACCACAAAATGCGGAGAGCAGCGCCTTCCATAACCGGTTTATGAAGAATATAATCCAAGCAGGAAAATGTACTACTCCGCTCGCCCGATAGAATAAAATTCCGCTACGATTTCGTCACCTTCTGATGCTATAACGGAGATTGACCATGAACACAATGTCGTTGGATGCTGAGCAAGCCGTCTCGCTTCTCAGCCTCGAAGTCGCGGGTACATCAAATGCAGAGTTGCCCGTTGAGGACGATACTACCATGAATGATATTGATTCGGATGCAATTGAGGATAAATACGGAGGTGTGTTTATATGGTTAGTAGCGTGTTCGGCCGCTCTCGGTGGGTTATTATTTGGATATGACTCAACTGTTATTGCGGGTGTGCTTGTGATGATTAAAGACGATCTTGGAACGATATTGTCGCCTAGCCAGCAGGAATTGATCACGTCGATTGCATCAGTCGGTGCGTTTATAGGCGCATTGCTAGCAGGAATATTACTTGATAAAATCGGTCGAAAGGCGGTGATTGGATTCGGCGCGCTCGTGTTTGCGATCGGGAGTATCCTTCAAGGTACGGCCATGACGGTTCGCGCAATCACGCTCGGCCGACTAATCGTAGGGCTGGGTATAGGCGAGGCAGCCATGGTCGCGCCAATTTATATTGCAGAAATAGCCCCGGCGAAACTACGTGGCGGTTTAGTTACTGTCGACACTCTCGCGATTACAGGTGGCCAGTGCCTCGCGGGGGCGGTTAATATTTTTTTGCAGGATGTGCAGTCTGGGTGGAGGATTGCTGTCGGTATTGCGGTGATTCCTTCGTTGCTTCTCCTTGGTCTGTGTTTTGTGATCCCAGAAAGCCCGCGATCATTGATTTATCGGAATAAATTGGACCAGGCGCGAACAGTTACTGCGAAGATCTATCCGAACGCAACGGCGGAAGAAGTTCGGAATAAAGTCGCCGCGATACACGCACAATTTGAAGCCGAGTCCGAACTGCGGAGACTCACGGCCTGGGACCAGCTCCAGTTGTTGTTCACCGACGGTGCAAATTTTCGTGCGTTGATTGTCGCATGTGGACTGATGGCCATTCAGCAGTTGTCTGGTTCAAACTCGGTGTTTTATTATGGCCCGACATTGTTTGGGCTCGTTGGTTTTGCCAATCCGATTGCGGTTTCGTTCATCATGGCGCTCACGAATTTCTTGTTTACGATATTCGCGCTGAAGTATATCGACACTGTCGGGCGTCGCAAGTTTCTAGTGAACAGCATGTGGGGTATGCCGGTTGCTCTATCCGTCGCTGCGACCGCTCTGCTTAGTATCCCAATCTCTCGTGACCTGACGATCATAGACCCGACATTGACATTCAGCGGCGGAGTAGTCTTATTCTCAATTATCTTCTTCATCGCATCATACGCGATCGCACTAGGGAGCGTCCCCTGGCAATGCAACGAACTCTTCCCAATGGAAGTTCGCGCGCTCGGCACAATGATGCTCACTCTCACAAACTGGAGCTTGAATGCGGTCGTTTCGTCTTCGTTTCTTAGTCTGATGAAAGCATACACACCGAGCGGTGCGTTTGGGATTTATGCGGTTATTACGTTACTTGGGTGGATTGCAGTCATTTGTTGCTATCCTGAGGTCTCGGGGTTGCCGCTTGAGAAGATCAAACAGGTGTTTAAGCATGGCTTTGGTGTAAAGTATAGCTTGAAATTACAAAAGGAGAGGGCGGGGCAGGGAAACAACGGAGAATCGTGATTTCCTTCGATGCATTTCTGGATTATGTTTCAGGTTTTCAATTTTGGATGGATCTGGTGGTGTACATAGAGGTCTGGAGTAGATGTGGTATAATTCGGATCTTGTATTTGAAGCCGAGGGGTCCATCAGTAGCCGATGATATTTACCATAGCTAGCGTCATCGGCGGAGCAGATGCCTTTACTATCAGCACTAAAATGCTATCGAGTTACGTGCATAGCATAGATGGTCTTAGAGAGTCCTGACGACTTCTCCGCAGGCTTGGCAGCAAGCATCAGCTCCATTGTCTCCGGCTCAGAACGATGACGTCAGGTGTCCATACAAGACTGCATTCGTTTAATGCGGTCTTGTTGGCTCCTAATAAATCCGAGAGTATGGTGATTAATCGGATTATCATATCAGTGCGAAATTTAAAAGCGTCCTCGGCACTGCTCCGATGTAATCCCAGTGCATGGTCCAGTGTTGGCTGAGGATCTACTTAAGATAGAAGAGAATGAATGAAGCTCATTATGGCAGACGAAGAGGTCTTGAATCATGGCCTTGAATCACGGCTATCTATCCAAGCCTGTAGTCGCGGTCCCGAAGTTTGAGCAATCTCGATAGGATTCCTGCTAAAATGGTAAGTGTGCTGTGAAACTTCGAGCACAATAGGGACTCTCATAGCCTTCCTACATCCTTCTCCGATTAGAGTTGTGCAACGATAATCTCTCATATGAGGATGGTCGCTGTCTTATATCGGAGCCCATTAAAGTTTTTCGAGTGGAGCAGGATCAGATCCGTAATGAGATGATTGACGATCTGCATGACATTTCCAGTGAAATGCAAGCTGGGCTACGACCTCATAATGGCTTAGGCTTGAATACTATAAGTAGTTATCTTGAGTGTAACGTATTAATGCTGCTCTGGCCGTTCTGCTTCTGAATGGCTCTGCCGATTCCTAAATTGATATCTAGTCATCAAGACTTGAAAGGATAGAATCTGCACGACATAAAGAAACAACCTCCGACAGGATTACAGTCGCGTTTCAACTGCGATTCCAAAAACAGAAGTATGCGATATATACAATATGTGAGACAGGATTTCAGTTG
The DNA here is from genome assembly GCA_030568215.1 of Lipomyces kockii. Classification (NCBI taxonomy): domain Eukaryota; kingdom Fungi; phylum Ascomycota; class Lipomycetes; order Lipomycetales; family Lipomycetaceae; genus Lipomyces; species Lipomyces kockii. The sequence goes on along the minus strand of JAJLTN010000397.1, from coordinate 28,061 downwards.
GCAACACTCAATCTACGCGTATAATTGTCGATTCTACTCAGAAATCAAAGCGGAAGGTTACTGCAAGGAAACAGCTAACTGTGTTGGAATGTGTCAGCGGAGCTAGGGGCCCGTCCCACGAATGGTTATATTTAGGGAATTTATGGATGCAGCAAGCACAAAGCCTGTTTCGTCCAGGCTAAGTACAATTTTTCCCTAACCCGGCATCTGCCCAATTTGTGCACAGTTAAACAGATCCTTACTTATTATTGTTCTCATGTTATTGTCCACCGTGACCGCATCGATAAGTACCATTTGTCCAAATAGGCGGGCCGCTTGGACGTCTTCAGGACAGCAAAAGAATAAAGCATTTAGTGCCTCTCAGGCGCCAATCTCACGCGGTATATATACCCATTTTCCTTGGAGCTTCTGAATGAATTTGGCGATCCACTAGCCTTCGTATAATCGTAGGTGCGATTAGAAACGTCCCCGCCTAGCAAAAATGCTTTATTTAGAAACGACGCGATTGCTGTAACGGGCGGATGAGTTCCTGACCAGATCCATCATTACTTCTGTGGCTGCAGGCGTCAACTGATTTTCAGGATAAGCAAAGGATTACTGACTTGAAGCTGATGCCCCTTGCTCATCTGTCAGCTGCGTAATAATCCTCGTATCGTTAAGCCGCTTCTGGAAGCGAAACGCCATGGATGTACACAGAGCATCGTTCGTGCGTCATTTTGACGGATTAAGCCATTGTCGCCCAAGACACCCTTCTCCAATGGAAGCTTTCCGGGATCGAACTTATTGGCACATTTGCAAACGAGCAATAGCGTCTTCTCTTTGCTGCTGACGCTACCATTTTTGACTGTGTGGCACCTGCGCAAATCGTGCTGGTAATATAGAGTGGAGTGTCTAGGTCCCCAGAGAGACAGGTGAGTGGCACTCATTATCCGCCTCTTTGCAGCCTTAATACTCCAGTTGGACAACTTAGTGCAGCCGGTCCTGCCCAGATGTTCATATACCCCCTTCCCATTATCTGGCCCGGACTGACTATTACTGTATATTGCCGAACCATAACCAATTCTGGACATTGTGCACCATGTCAGATATGATATATAGCGAATATATATTGCGAGTGCCTAGGGCGCAATTATCCTATTAGTCACTAAGATCGAGATTGAGCTCAATTGGCGGTATGTTTAATAAGCATTGGAATGATCGAATCATGAGCGGTAGCCCACAAAATTTAAAATGGAGAAAATGCCTGCGTCATGCAACAACAAGCCACACAGAGTCACATTTTATTACTGCTAATATGCTAGGAGCATTGCGGCTGCTAACTCTTCCGGTTAGGGCTGAAACTTGTAATTGCGACCCTGTGCTGGGAAGGGTTTTGTATTGAGCTTCTTCATTACGACAGTCACAAAGTAGGGCAGTCATCGGCGCTGAACCAAACGACGGATTCTCTAGTGCTCTGAAATCTGAATCAATAGCATCCGTCCAATTTATCCAGCGATAGATTCACAATGGTAGACTTTTATCTGTTATTATTTAGTCTCTCACGAGAATGCTGATGTAAATCTAGGGTCGCGTGCGCACGAAAACTGTCAAGAGAGCCTCCAAGGCCATCATTGAGCGCTACTACCCCAAGCTCACTACCGACTTCGAGACCAATAAGCGTCTGACCGACGAGATTGCCATCATTGCGTCGAAGAGACTACGAAACAAGATTGCTGGCTATACCACTCACTTAATGAAACGCATTCAGAAGGGTCCCGTCCGTGGTATTTCGTTCAAGTTACAAGAGGAGGAGCGTGAGCGGAAAGATCAGTACGTTCCCGAGGTTTCGGCGCTTGATTTGTCGCAGCAACCGGATGGTCAGCTCGAGATTGATCCGGACACTAAGGATTTGTTGCGGCAACTTGGTATTTCTGTTTCGGGTCTGTAAGGGGTAACGTTGTGTTGAATTTGAAATGTGGGTTCGGTTGTCGCATAGAGAATAACAGTTCTCCGGTTGGCATGATATGGATGACAAAATCGTGGGTAAAAATTTCCGTTTAGTTGAATATATATCGCATCTTCGTTTCTGCAGGTGATATGCTACATCACATACTCGGATAGCCACGTTCAGGCGTTTGCGCGAAAGTTTGTTGATTTCCCGCTCGTACGGCGCCGCCAGTTCCCTCTGCTTTGTCTGCGGCTAGATACCCGGCTGTCTTCCCTCTCTACAGACGGCGCAGAAAAATTGACAAAACTTGCCTTGGTAAAGTCTTCTGTGGATTAGTTAGAATCGCGTTCAGCTCTAATCATCTTGTACCTATCACGACAGCATTTTTAACGCAGATGGTTCAGATGCAATATTCTCGACCATAACATGTTCGAAATCCGCAACTTTTTGCCCAGCTTTGCTTTAAAGAGTGACTATGAAGATCAAGGCAGTGAACTCAATTCAAATCCTGCCTCGACTGCAAAGCATCATGTTTGTTATTGTGGTAGTCTACCTGTTGTGCAATCTACGACGGCGACACCTTATATTAGCCCGATATCAGTGTTCAGTGGTGCAGACTTCAGGAATATGCCGTACGAACATCAACGCCACTCGGGTTGATATAACATCCTTCGGTCTTCGTTTCACAGCATGTTCTGTTAGAATTGTCGTTGGAAGTGATTTAGATATCAGCATAGTTGTCTGTGCTCTATGCTTGGACCACGGACAAGCGAGAACCTACATTCCTGCACCAGCCTCCCTCAGGATGGAGGTGGCTTCCACTATAGCTACAGTATGTCACATTTCGTGAGCGCGATAGCAGTTAGCCCGGAGGTCAGCGTCGACGACCACGATAGCAGCTTCAGCTTCGTTCACAGCCGTCAATGCAGCACACGGAGACATAGAGTGCCATAAGGACGACAGCAGCAAATTAATCGGACATTTGCTTCGGCATCATCTGTTTGCAGTAATTACATTGTCTGTTATTGCCCAATCGCTTGCCGACAAACTAGAGTGGGAGAATCATTCCATCCGCGAAGTCGATTCTCTTAGTGCAATTTATTCTCCAGGAGTCACTCATTCCGTCGTCCGGCTGAGTAATTATCTGCACGGTAGTGCCGCCAGTCCGAGACTAATACTAAAAAACGAAAAAAACTCGGAATGACGAATCTCAACATATCCCATGTCTCTGTCGTGCTACAGCTAATGTCGTTGCTGGTTAGCGCCGTAGGCCTCTTCAAGGGTGCTTGTCGACAGGTGACAGTCGTGTACTCGACGATGCATTACCAGACTGGCCAGTCGCAGATATAACTGTGCTGCATGATTCGAGATGACTGATCCGTTGTGACTTGACAGAGCGGTAAGTTTCATTTCGAAAGCCTTTGGACCCCATGCACATGTACAAATATGGAATTCAATGGGTTCCATTGTTTTCCAACGTATTTGGTAGCCTACATTCTCTATGTTTCTCCCGGCTCGAAGTTGTATCCCACGGTGCATATAAGTGCAGAGTGAGAGCGATGTCGTCTGCCGAGCGACGTCAAGTTGGTGCTGAGGATGGGCAGAGAGTGACAGAGCTATCGTGTTTATTATGCTCTCCCAGATTTGTTGTCATGATGGTAAAGGCGTGGTAGAAGGCGGTAAAATGGGGAGGAATAGATTAGTAAATCGCGATACTGTTCCATAGAGGATAAATCAAAAATTGAATACGTCAAATACTTAGCGTTCATTTGACTACACTTGTTATTAACATTATGCGCTCGAGCGTCTATGTGATAATGCCATGGCGAGTGGAGTTGAGGGCCCCAATCGCCATTTTTGAAATGGGGAAAATGCCAACTTATATAGCATGTAACAAATTTGCGTGACATAAACTACCGTCGCATCGACGCGATGTGTATGTGGGAGATCTATAGAATGGAGAGGCCACCGACAAGCAGACTAGCTGTATAGGGCTAGCGCGTGACGCCCCTGAGACGGATTGGATTAGAATAAGGTTTGCTGAGCAAATGGAAACGCTCAACACGTCTTTTCTTCTTGCATCACATTGGAGTACCTTATATACGGTATACTACACACGACATAGTAGCACTATAAAGGACACAAATCAGTGGCGGACCGGGATGGAACATCAATTACCCTCGTATAACGCCGTTCCCCGCATCAAGCGCAGCCGGAAGATCACAATCTGTCTGTCTTGTTACAAGCGGCGAGTCAAGTGTGATAAGGACAAACCCCAGTGCAACCAATGCAAAACCCTCAGCATCCGCTGCGAGTACGCGTCGGCGTTGCCGCCTTCAGGTGGCGAGTCTGGGTCGGAAGAAATTGTCAGTACAAGCAAAAAGAGGAAGGCGAACGGGGAGCTCGTCGATGGCACCAAGAGAAGGTCCAATGCCGGATATCTAGCGGTCGATATCCTGACTGGCGAGTCGCGGTACGCCAGCTCCGCGTACTGGCCATCATTTTTCAAGGAAGTGAGTAGCTGATATTGTATGAAAAAATTCGGCTAAGTATGCATATAGGAATCGAACATGGCCGACATCCTGGACTCTGCCGGTCCGAACACGAACCCAAGCGAACTCAGCGAGGAAGCCCTCGAGTCAGTCCAGTGCCGAAAGATCATAAGCGCATATCTTCCTCAACGCCAAGTCGTCGAGGACTTGGTAGCCGAGTACTTCAGTGTTGTTCATCCGTTTTGTCCGATAGTCGACCGACACTATTTCCTTCTCTTTTACGACTCTCAGTTCTGGAATATCCTTGTATCGCCTAGTCAGAATGTGCAGGTCGCCTTTGTCGTCCTGTTATTCGCGACGCTTTACGGGGGCGCGCTCAGTAAGAAACACAGACTTAAATATGACCCTGGCGGATCGCCGGTGCGGGAGATCAAGGCATACGAAATGATCATGGAGAATTTGCTTGCGGCATCGGATATATTTTTGCGAATCCACAAATTCCCGGAACGCCCGTCGCTTTGCTGTCTAATGGGAGCGACAGTCATACAATTTTGCCGACGGCGCGACGGATCGATGGATACGACGTTTGACATTTCGCATCTGATCCGGATCGCGCAGGTGATGGGTCTTCATCGCGATCCTGCATTGTTTCGAAACGCGGGTCTGGATGAGTTGCAAATCCAGGTCAGGAGACGTGTTTGGTGGCAGTTGGTTTACATGGATGTTACTGGATCGCTGGGTAACGGCCTGCCCACGACATCGCATCCCACGCAAAACGATGTCAAGTTACCGAGTGTCGATTTTTACGAACTCGAAGAAGACAAACTATGTGCGAACTTTGCAAATTGTCGTTCTAATGGGGTTCGGATACTATCGAGGTTGCTGTCGGAGCTATACGGAATTAATCAGCCGGTGACGTGTATGATTGCGGGTATACTGTGCGAACTGGAAGAGTTTCGGCGAGATGTGCAGCATACCAAAGAGGTGATGTATTCGTTCACGTTCAAGAGGCGGTCGTCTCGGGCCTCCGTTGATGTCCTTCACAAGTTAGCGACGCAGTTATCCCTTATTTTGGATGTGATATGCGAAAAAATGTTTCTCATTTACTACTTTCCGTTAACATCAAGCACTCCGGACTCGAACCCGGACCAGCAAACGCGAACGCATCGGAAGCAGGTCATTCAGGCTGCGATCAGGGTGGTGCGTCTCTTTTTGGACTACAGTGAGTTGCCGAAATACTTGGAGTTTTGCTTGTCGCTATCGCGGTATCACCAATTCCATGCGATGATTGTTATTCTGCGAGATATTTTTCAATATCCCCATGATATTCCGGAACCTACGACACTTAACGGGATCAAGAACGAGGACGAACAGCCGTACGATGAGCGCATTGATGTTCTTCAACAAGGCCTCTCGAGAACCGAGTATCTCGGTATGAACACTATCTCGCCGCTGGCAGTCAAGCAGTGGAGGACGTTCCTGCGACTGAAAGACGTGGTGTGGCAGCGTAAATATGCTTCGTCGAGCCCATCCAGTGAGCCATCGCCCACGGCTTCTGCCTCGTCGAAAGCGTCGGAAAGACGTCCGTCGTGTGTCCGGACGAAATTTGTTGCCTCGAACATAATCGCCACGCCAGACCCGGCTGTAGTCGACTCTGCGGCTATTGACCAGAGCTTTGCATCTGACACATCGAGTGTCGAGTTCCAGGACTTTTTGAACATGCAGTTTACGGCGGATAAGGTCTCAGGTACGATCGGCACCGCAAGCAGTAATGATTATGTGCAACACGTGCTTGGAATCAATTCCTGGGATATCGACTGGAGTGCGTACGGATTCAGTTTGGGATGAGTTTCAAAAAATGATTGTGTCTTCTTATGTATATCCATTCGGGTGTATGGGATTGTTGTAAGATAGGGTTGTATAAACAAATTTATTATGACTGGTGCCTAAAGTATATTATGCTGTATACAATGTATACTACATAGTAGATAGATGATATATGCAAGCCGCCCACAAATCCGCCATGTAACTGCTTGATAGTCTGTGGATGCAAAAAGGAGGAGAGTACCCAAGGCTCTGCGAATGTAGATTTCACGTATGCAGCTTGCGGGGGTTCTCCGAGATGCCGTAGAGAAGTCAGTGTTTTCGTTGCCCAATGCGGATGTAATTGCGATAAGCGGACTTCAATTACTAATATAACAATCATTAATTAACATACTTTATCTGTAATGCGAGGCAGGAAAATATACTCTCCGAAGCCTGCGCAACGAAGCAAAACAGAATGGCGCACATTTCATCTTCCGCCGGATTTTAAATCGCCCCTCCGCAACTGCGGTTTCCTCGTCGTTCTCCGAGGGCCCGTACTGTCGTCAGCCTTTGCCGTTATTAACGGAAAATGTCGAAATTGACGCACGGGGTTACCAGCTCTGAACTCAACTGAATGATGCACCGAGTTCAACACAGTAATTACCAGTCGCATTCAGGACTTGAGGATTTCAGTTATATCCCATTAAGTTCGCTTCAAAATTCATTCTAGATAATCAAATCATATCATATAAAGAGGTAACCTCATTCCATTTCAGGCTTGTAATTAATCGACTAACGAGTAACGTGGATTAGATACGATAACGGTGACTAACGAGCGGTGAGTGCTTTCACGATCTGTCAGTACTCGAAGAAATCGCAAGTTCAGGGAACAAGTACGAAATAGGGACTGAAAATGCGTGATTACTGGATTAGTCAATCCTGTTGCTTTCATAGACGATTGGACAAGGTTCGAGGCTGTTCATATTTTTCTGTTGTCACATGAAGAACTCTTCAGAAGTCTGAATTATCCTTGGTTCGTAACTAATAGGTCTGATGAGATTGATACAGGAATAAACTCTTGTCACAATGGGCTTCTGATGCAATAAATCTACTATCCACAAACAATCTGACTCTTTTAAATTTGGTATAGATCCTGACGATAATTACAAATAACATTCTTCAGCATAGACCTATATGGGGTTGACGAAAGGACGCTTGACCCAGTATGCAGGGACCCATTGGACGAGCGAAGCGTTGTGGATGAGTTTTTACGTTGGCATTTTCGACAAGCTGTGCTGGCGAATATGAAGGCAGCGGGCGAGTCAGTATTTGAGTTCGCTTTTCCTGAAGGCTCGGACATGATAGCAGAGATACTTAGCGGACCGTGGCCAGGAGAGAGAATGGAGGCTGAATTGTTTTCACGACTCAACAGTATATCGCCTATACCTTAACATCTTTGGTTTTGTGAATAGTTTAGGCACTAATCTTATCAGTTCGCAAAATGTGTCACTTCTATCCTGAGAGAGCAGATTAAGAAACATTTCTCCTAAAATATTAATATTTTTACGAAATGAAGTTTGTCGATCTTAAATCCATAGTGGGCCCTACATCTTACCCAAAATAAAGTTTGGTACAAAGTGGCAATTGAACCGTTTGGTTGAAACCCCCTATTGTCACCTTTTGCGCCTGGGTCATCGGAAGCTGTCTGGCATTGGATGGCTCTTTAGCACATTTGCATACGGTGTCCGATCTTTGTTGCTGACAAAGCTATTATTAATTGCGAAATAACGATGGATTGCATATGCGTTTACAAATTGTTTAGCTTGATCCACCGAATCCAATACCACGCCCACATATAAATGATATGGGTTGTCAACTGCCGCGGCAACGTGATCCATTACTGTTGTAGTGTAGGATGGGAAAGAGCGATGCAATTACGGTTATGTTCGAGATACAGCAAGTTCTTGAACGCGTAGTTACGCGCTTGTTTACACAGGACGCGGATTGGGAACACCTCGGAGTGGTTAGGGTACGAAATGCTTACTTGTCGCTAGTTCCAAAAATGGCTTAGCGAGTAGTTACTCATGAATTTCCCTTACATTTAAATTGCCGTTATACATATAGCCCGTTTGATCACAACCGTATACTGTGTCTCATATATGTGCATCAATTTCTTTCATAAAGTATGCAGAAGTTATAAAGACCATTCTCACACTACCGTCTGCCAAGCACCACTGGCACTATACCCTAACTAGCACATACACCAAGTTAGTGCTTTCGAGGAAGCACCGCTGTTACGGCACTTCGACCCAGAACGGCCAATTCGGCTGGAAACAGATGCGTCGAAATTTGGCTTGGGTGCGATCTTGTCGCAATTGTTTGAAGGGCGCTGGCATCCTATTGCCTTTTATTCTCGACAATTCAAGGGTGCTGAAGTGAATTATGGCACGCCTGATCAAGAAATGATGGCCATTGTTACAGTATTCAAACATTGGAGACATTATTTAGAAAAGAGAGTATAAATAACAATCGCTCCAACATACGTTTCAGTAGGCAAAGCCAAAAAAGCTTTCTAGTATTAAACAACGGTGAAACACAGCATTCACCAGATACACTAAATATAAGTGATAGCAAAGAAAATATCACGAAAGTTTACCACAATAACCGCTGTGGGCCAAACCACACACGAGAACGGCCAAAAGTGAATAAAAGATAATATTTACGGAGATTCATGGAGCTACAATGCACTATGCCTCTTTTGGACACGCTAAAATATAAAGGAAACGCTATTCCTCTTTGGGACACGCTAAAATTTCATGTCGTACCAATTTGTGCACCGTCATCGCCTGAAGTTTACTAAACAAACTGTCCCAGCAAACGACGCGTTCCAATTCGAGACGCGTCCAATTCGGAGGCCGCGTTTGGCTCACATTTATGTTCAATTTGACTACGTGTTAATTAACGGATATAGGGGTGGGTACGATTTGCGAGCAACTCGTACCTCGTAATCGTATAGTCTTATGAGCAATCACCTGAGTCACTCGCAAAATATCGTGTAGTCAAGCACGTGACTCACGGGTTCAGGGTTTTAGGGTTGAGCCCAGGATAGGACTACACCTTTACTAAAGTCACACCCCCTCGGTATAACCCTACTTTCTTAATTAGGAATACGATTACTGTACGATTACTATACTATTTCAAACTATACTATACCATTACTTTACGATTAAAACTTAATTTTTGCGATTAACTCTACGAATAGCCTCAAAAGTTGACGGTACCGTAATCGTGCCCACCCCTAAACGGATATTAGAACAGATATGGATCTCGCAACAACACGTAGCAAACAAGAGGCGCTTTTGCGAAGCATGCGTTAACGGAAAACAAACAGCGCAGCGATTTCCATCAGACGCAGAACGTGCCGTAAGACCATTGGAAATAGTTCACAGGGATGTGTGTGGCCCATTCAAGGCGGAATCGGATGGCGCAGGCCCGATATTTTGTAACATTTATTGACGAGTTCGCTCGTTATGTTACTATGTACACCAGTCATTGAAACACAAGAGCGAGTTCGAGGAATTTGAGAGATTCAAGACAAAGCACTCGTCGAGAACGAATTCTCCGGAAAAGGATAGAAGCCGGCCGGCAACGACGTTCCTCCTTTGTATGTCGGGAAATGGAATTGGAATCAGCAGCGTGCGCAAGAGAGTTCGTCAACGCCTATGCGATCCGATCCGTCATAACTTTGCCGTGAAAAATGGGGCCGTCTATAACAAAGAAAAGTCGCTCGTACTTTTGTGCGAATGCGCCAAATTGTCTAACACGCGAAGGCTGCCGCCGCCAAAAGGAGCTACAGATGAAAATGGCTTTACTTAACGGTCAGAAAGAGTTCCGGAGCATCCTTTGCAACTGTCCGTGGATGGTGCGGCTCAAGAAACAGTTGAACGATACGTGGATTGTTGACCAACACGAAAACCGCGAACGCCAAGGCATTAACCCACTTGCATACCCGGAGAATCGATCGTTGCGCGCTGGACCCAGAGAAACGATGCTCGATCTCGTCCGGCACTCAAATGCGTCCTACACGTCAATTGCGTCGGTTGTACGCAGGCGCGAGGTACATCAACCGCAAAGTTCATCGAATCTTTGCGGGGTGAAGGCTACATATACCGAACAAAACTGACTATGGATAATACCCTCGAGGCTTTGTTCTTTTGCACGCCTGATGATGTTCGAAAGGCAAGCCTGTACAGTCAGGTGGTTATCCTTTGACGCTACATACAAGACAAACAAGTTCAAAATGCCCTTAGTGAATATGGAAGTGAATTCCTGAGCAAATAGCAGTGTGGCTGTGTGTGGCTAGCAAAATGGGTACGGCTTGAATTTTAGCGTGTCCCAAAGAGGAATAGCGCATTGAAGCTCCATGATTCTCCAATATAAATTGGTATGATACCGTTTTGTGCACCCATGATAGACTTACCCTGAAATTGTTTACAACTGATTCTTTTAGGATTACCCCTGAGTAGACGACGCGTTCTGAAAGTGGAACGCGTTTGTCTATTACTCTAGAATATACGTACATATATACCTCTTCTAGTCTAGTTTCCCATCGTTACAATTATCGCATTGCTTTCCTGGAGCCATTAATTCCGCAAAAATGGTCCCCTATACCCTGGCAGTTAACAACAGCCCTGCTTTGCATGTCGGTATGGAATTAGAGTCCGCAGACCGCGCACTTCCTGCTTTTGTGCAAATGTGTCTCGCAGCATGGTATGCGACTGTCCCTGGAAGTTGCGCTTTAAGAAACAGTTAAAAGATACATTCCACAAAGGCTGTTGATTTTTATGGACCAGTGGTGGATAAATTGAGTGTGTGAAAGTTGGGCGGAAATCCATATTCGAAGTATTTGAACTTTGGGATTAGCACCAGTTCTCGAGTTGAAGGTAGTCACGGTGCACTGAAGAGCGCATTGACATCATCGTCAGGAACAATCCACACAGCCAGCGAAAAAAAATAAATCGTCGTGGATCTGGACGCTCGTAGCAGCTTAGTGTCATAAGATCGAATAGGTTGTACGACTAGATATAAGAAACCACGCTGAGACTGCAGTGTTGTGTGCAACAATATTCCGATCTACACTGGAGATGGTGCATGCAGAAGCGATGAAAATGCTGCATCAGGAACATGGCCATATCGACGAGACCTGCACTTGTACAATCAACATTCGTTATCTTTTGCCGTGCCAGCATCAGAATCAGCCTCGGTTACCAATTGATGTCTGAAGCATTCATCCTCGCTGGAGAGTACACGGCGACCTCCCTTCTTTCAGGAGCCCTTGGCAGCATATCGATCTTCGTACTCTGTCTGCCATCAAGGGCCCGGCATCTGCAGAAGGGGCGAGAAACGCCCGAAAGAAACACGGAGACTCCGGACGTCAGCTGAAGCCGCTCAAAGAGCTCCTGATAGAATAGAGAAAGTGAAAAGATGTGGAATTTGCCATAGAGTCGGTCACAATCGGCGGACATGTCCAAAAACGCAGGGACTTCAAAATGATAGCGACGTGGACAATGACGAAGAGACTGCAGATCCGCATGAATTTGGGACAATGTGAGCCGATGCTCTGTCATTAATGTAGCGTATGTTGGAAAGAGCTATATATTAGGGATGGGCAACAAGTGTCCCACCGCAAATTGCAAAATTAAATTTTGCGCAAAATTTTGCGCAAAGTGCTATTTGAATGCTATTACAATGTGAGGAACGAAACAAAGGATGTATTAAAAAAAACTAAAAAAGCAACTCTTCAACTAAATTGGCGTTATAAAACTCTCAAGGATTTTGCATTTTGTTTGCGCAAAATTTTGCAGCAAAAAAAATGCGATTTTGATTTTGCAGCAAAACGCCCATCCCTACAGTATATATTGTTTATAAAGAGTAGAAGATTGAATAATTTAATATTATTGTTCACAGAAATTCTAGTGTGGCAGTACAAAATGGTACCAATTTATATTTAGCCGGTCCAAAAGAGGCGTAGTGCATTGAAGCTCCATGAATCTCCATATTTTGCAATTATCGACTACTAGACGTTAGAGTGTAATTACAATATAAAGGTAGATAGAAGCCCAAAAACAGATCCACTGCAGTGGCGGTGAAACAGCGTCGCCAATGCAAACGAATCCTTAAGCTCTAGCGCTAGCAATTGTTGTCAATTAGAGTGTTAAAATATACGAATGTGTCAATAAGTGACAGCTGTGACTAGAAAATTTCCAGTATATTATCAGCAAGCCAAAAGGAAGTGAAATAACAAGAGTGGATACTTATCCTGGACATCATCATCCACATATACAATAAACATACGACTCGGGTGTTGAAACACTCCGATTGCTTGTCTCGACTACTTCTTCCAAGGGCAATGCAAAGAGGGATTGCATGATAAATCTGGCCCGAGCGAATACCACGAAAATGGATCCAAAGCATAGGATCTTATTGTTCACAAAATAAGTTCCCAAATGAAGTCCCACGCCGAACAAAATAGATAAGCATCTGCAAGAGAAAAAAGAACTATAGTGTGAGAAATAGAATGATTTGACTTGCGGTAATCGTTAACAATCATATATTGCCGATCATCCACTAAATCCCATCAACAGACAAAAAGCCTCATGACGTGGACGGTAAAACGTAGACATGTCGCAGGGATGGGAACAGGCGGTATAAGAGTTTATTTAAGCCTCCAGCCCGTGCTCTGCGATTGATACCAAACCATGGGCGAGCTACGTAGAGTTAGTTGTCAGGGTTTCTCTGGACTGAGCAATGCATCTGTCATACGTCTAAGGCATCGCGTCAAACTGCATCGGTAAGGGCCAGACGTAACTGATGGCTCTTCAGTATCAGCTGAGTTGATTTCTAGTTAAAACTTTATCAGGTTCTTTATAAATTTGCTTCCAAATATGGTACTTGAAGCCAAAAGCAG
>JAJLTN010000397.1:0-14849 GCA_030568215.1 Lipomyces kockii | reverse complement strand
CCGAAGAAACAAAACTTCGTCCACTTCGGGCAGGTGCTAATTCTATAAGGCAAATCCCTGCTAGCCGTCATAATGAAGTTCGATGTGCGACAGACCTAGTAACGGGAATATCTTGCTATGGGTAGGACATAATTAGATACGCAGTGAGATAATGAACTGTGAAATGGGTGGGAATCTGGATCTAGATTGGATCTAGATGTGTGATTTAGTTTTGTCTGTGTCCAGCTTTCCTCCAGGAATTAGCTGTTCCCTATGTCTTAATGTTCGCATAGAGTTTTTCTAGAGATAGAATATCGTAGAACATTTGGAATATATTAAGTATATCTTACCCTATGGCAATAAATCCAGGACTGAATCCTATACATATGGTATCTGGTCTTTTGGGTATGGGGGTTACGTCGAGTTAGGAGGCCCAAATTTTGATTACAGTACCCGCTATGTGAGAACGATCTTCGCGGGAACTAAATGCGACAGGAAGATACCAGCAAATCATTCTTAGGGCCTGATTATATTTTTAAACGGTCCTTCCATTTACTTTTTTAAATGGAAGCTCCATTTGGGGTGGCGCCATTTTTTGTTTCTAATGGAGCTCCATTTCCTAAATGGGAGCTCCCATTTGAATCCGCACGTGACTCGGATCAGCCACGATATATAAAAAGAGTAACGCGTGTAACGCGACTCTAGTAAATAAGGCTTTACATGTTAATTTCCTCCCTCTGATTTCTCTTTGGTATCAATATTGGATATTTTTGAAATGGCCCGTACTAAGAGGAGTCGCCCTGGTCTTCACAGTTTATAGAGCCTCTTGAAGGAGACACAATTACCGTCTCTCCCCCTCTTTCATGAAAAGAGCTACTAGTAATTGGCTAAGGTCTGGTTTCAAATCGATTGTAGGTAGCTTACTCGCTGACTACCCTGTTTCCAACAAAGTAGCGATCCATAGTATCTCTCTGTGAAGCTGGTCGGGAGACGATACGAAGGAAGATTGTTAGATTGAGGCTCTCAGCTTGGTATAGTTTACAAGCCAGTTTTGGTAGGGAAATAAAGGTATCTCGAGATATCCTTAATGCGCCCTTGATGCGTTCAAGGTGGCCATAGTTAAGTAGCTGGTCCAGGTATGTTGCCCCGCGTTCTTGTCCAAATCCCTCCTCCGCTGTGGCCTTCTGTTCCCACCCCCCTTCCCCTCTCCCTTTGTAAGGACTCCAATATAATCGTAAGGAAGAGATCGTCGATTAAATTGTCTTCGATATCGATCTCATGTTGGGAGCGCATCGTAGAGGCGTGCTACTGTGTAGAGTGGTCAGAAAGGTGGTGTTTCGATAGGTTTCACGAGTACAAATGGAGTTGATATGGAGGTCAGACCTCCATTAGCTTTTTGTATGGGAAAAGGCTGACCTCCATTTCAACTCCATTTACGCTAGTAAAATGGGAGCTCCATTTAACGTTACCTATAATGGGAGTACCATTAAAAGGGGTGATTCTTTTTCGGTTTAATGGGAGAACCATCAGAAGGGGTGATTCTTTTAAATTTAATGGAAGTACCATTACAAGTGGTGATTCTTTTTTTTTCACGAATTTAAATCGGAGGGCCATTGAAAAAAAGAATCAGGCCCTTAGCACTTGACCATCGGATCGGCACAAGTCGTGATGTCCACAAATAACATTTAGCGCGTAAATAATGGGTGATTTCCTGTTAACATTTTCGAGTCACCACGAATTCGCATGTCTAGTCGTTACGTAAGCAACAAAGGCTCAGTGTAAAAGTCAGTGATTTATGAAAATTTCATTACGTAATCGGTTTGGAACCTGGTCACAAAATGCCCCACTACTTGCTACTTTGCGAACTTTATAACTCACAAAATGGGCTATAATCAACCTTCTAAAAGCGATTAATCTGAAGAAAAGATACAAAAGGCTATTCAGCCCTTAGAAAAGAATGAATTTCCTCCCATCCGTTAGAAGTGCTGCGCACCACTTTGGAGTTCCTGAGTCTACGCTCATCGCTCGAATAAGCTGGAGCTAAATCACGTACTAAGTCTCACGAAACCAATCAGGTCCTCTCGAACGCAAGTAAGAAAAGACCTTGATTTGATGGATTACACGTCTTACAGCGACAGATTACCCTGCAATACCGGCGTTGTTGAAAGAAATGGCTGAAGAGATTCGAACTCGACGCGGTCAAGTCCCGTCGCCTCGAAATAACGAACCAACCGATTCTACTCCTATGTCCTAAATCGATATCCGAACTTCAAAGGAACCTACTCACGCCAATTAGATTACAGCCTTGTATGACGCGTTTCAACTACGACTCCAAGAACAGAAGTACGACCCTGCGATATATACAATATGGATGAGACTGGATTTCAGTTGGCGACACTCAATCTGCGCGTATAATTGTCGATTCTACTCAGAAATCAAATGGAAGGTTACTGCAGAGAAGCAAGAGTGGGTAACCGTGTTGTAACGTGTCGACGGAGCCGGCGGCTCACTACCCACCAATGGTTATTTTTAAGGGCCAGAGTACCAATTAGGATGGATTCGGCAGAATACACCTCCTCCTGAGTGGCGATTCTCAACGAGTACTAGCGGCTGGACATATAATAGCCATGTTATGAGTGGTTACCGAAAGTACTTGAGCCAGAGTCACGCAAGATGTCTAAAAATCGGCCACGGTTACTGATTATGGATGACCATTATACCACATTATGGGCGATATTATTTCGCATTTACTTCAGCCACTTGTCACGATGCATCGGCCAAGTTACCTTCCAGCTCCTGGCGCTTCCTGTTTCAGGTTATGTCATCTTGCTGGATGTCCGACCCCTCTGGTAGGTCCATAACATAAGTCAGATGATATTTAATTAAATTAACTATTTTTTCTACGGGCAGAGAGTGTTTAAAGATAATTCATAAAATAATATATAGTCTTACCTTTACTAGAACTGGTAAGTAGAGAATTAGTAAATTTAAATAATTTATAGATAACGTACCTCACCACCGAATGAGACACGTGATCACCATTTTCTGGCTACAATCCTTGTAAACACGACCAAAACACTATCAAATCGATTCAAATCACTCAGAATCCTCTTCCTCAGGCCTTCTTACCACTATTTCACAAGTACGCGAATTATGGCCCGGCTGGCCGCATGTGCCGCATCGCCGTTCCTTTGGCGCAGTTCTGATCCGCTGACGCCCATGTTCCTGCGGTTCTTGCTCCCCGCCCTGCCCATTAGCTCTTGTCCTTGCCGTGAGTAAGGCTTCCTCCTTACGGATTCGGATTTTTTTGCGTTTAAATGCAACTTGATGCATCATTCCTTTCCCCCATTTCGCAAATTGGTCGATAGCTGCGCAAATCGAGGTTGGTGAGCTATTCTGATGATTGGAAATACGAGTTTTAACATATTCGGTTTGCGAAGTTGCTTCGATCGGGTTGTTGGGGGTCGTCGGGGCCCAAGGTGCTGGCTGGGTTATCAGGAGGCACTTCAGGAGGTGTTGGCGGACGCGACTTGATATCTAAGTTAGATAACAAAGGCTAATAATATTATTCTCCTTGCAATAGAGCTCGAAAGGTGTCGAGTGGTGACTCTCATGACCATCAAGGACTGGGAGGCGATATACGCCCTTAGATCGCTCTTTGGTATGTTGTTGAACAAAGCGCCGAATCCAATGTAGCCTCATTCGTTTGTAGTCCAGCCGTTTGGGCTTACAGCGATGGCCCAGTCCTTCGGGATCCGGGTATCTTCATACCAAGCTGAGAGGTGATTGATACTGACCTGCAACGACGATGTACGGCGGGACTGCCCAGCCTTGGGAATTGACGCCTTGAATAACAGTGACCCATTCCCGTCCAGGCTGGGCCGTTTCGGACGTCCACATCACTCTGCGCTTGTGACCACCATACCAGTCGAGAGATAATGCCCATCATGAAACCAGTTTCGTCGAAGTTGTAAATATCCGCCTCATGAATGCCATATTTCGTACTCATGCTCTGTACGAGCTCAAACCAGCGCCAATCACATCAGGATCTTCGCACCGGGCCCTCTCGTAATCGTATCCGCGTAAGAAACGCGTTTTAAGCTCGGGATGCCGCGCAATGAATCTCGAGATCCAGTTGGTGCCAACACGCGTCGCGCCACGCGCTTCAAGTAAGCGGTTTGCCATATCTTCCACACCAGAGATCCGGGGAGGAAATGATCGCGAATCCGGGTCCAGGATGTAATGAACGATCATAAATTCTTCCAGATCCGTGAGTTTTCGCGAATCGGCCACAGTATCGTGTCGCGACTGTTGACCGCGTCTTCTGCGGGCTAGGGTTGCGTGGCTATAACGGAATGTATCCGAGCAGCGTCGCGAATGCTTAGCTTAGGATTTTTGTTCCATAGCCAGAAGCCCTAGAATTAATTGACCTTCGTCGCTTTTCTTTGCCATGTGTGGTTGTGATGAAAAATGTGGTTAAAAGTAGAGTGGAAAAGTGTCTCATTCGGTGGTGAGATAGGTTAGTAGTCTTAGTTATTCTTAAAATTAATTAGCTCTATATTATTTTAGTATTTAATTAGGATATTGAGTCCTAAGCTATTATATTCTAAATTAAAATTTAGAGTAATGGATTTCATAAGCGAGTGTGCCACACCACCTGAAAACACAACCACACAATTTCAATCATCAATGCATCCACTATCGGAGGCCAAGTTCTGAGTAACCGATTACCTGCAATGGCATACCTGCTTAGTCGAATGACACTCAAGCGACGATGCGAGGGCATCCTTTCACGACGCGATTCCACACCCTATTAATAGTTTTTAAAAGCTTACGCCTAGCGACGAATTTGTTATCGTTATCGTTCAGCACATCTTCGACTTAGATTCGCGAGGATTTTCACCTCTTACTGTTGAAGATATGGCCAATCAATCAACTGCTTGCTACGCGTGTAGGAGGCAAAGTGGGCAAGAACTGGGCTTCAAACTTCACTAAACGTCGCCAGGAGCTTAAAACAAGATTTAACCGTAAGTATGACTACAAGCGGGCCCTCTGAGAGTTTGAGCATGTACGAAGTACTACCACAAAGTCGGAATTAGTAACGCGGATATCTACTACTTTGATGAAACCGGTTTCATGATGGGGATTAACTCAACCGCGATGGTCGTTACAAGCTCAGAGAGATGTTCTCGTCCAAAGACGACTCAGCCAGGTAATCGAGAATAGGTCAAGGTGATTCAGGGCGTTAATTCTCAGGGCTGGGCGATCCCACCCTTCCTGATCTTTGCGGGACAGCATCACCTTAGCTCATGGTATCAGGAGAGTATTTTACCATATGACTGGGTCCTTACAACAGGCGATGATGGCTGGACAACCAATGAATTAGGATTTGCATAGATTCAGCACTTTGATCGCCATACCAAGAGGCGTACGACTGGCACTCGTCGTCTCCTCGTTCTCGATGGCCATGAAAGCCATATTTCGGCTCAATTCGATCAATATTGTAAAGACTCCCCTCCGTATGCCTCCGCATTCATCCCATATCCTACAACCACCTTGATGTTGGGTGTTTTGGGCCACTGAAGAAGGCGTACGGACGACAAATCGAGGGTCCAATGAAAGCTCATAATCACGTTACCAAACTCGAGTTTCTCCCTGCATTTCGGGAAGCCTATCGGGATACCATGACAGAGAACAACATTCAAGGAGGCTTTCGAGGTGCAGGGCTTATCCCTTTTAATCCTGATAACGTGCTAGCTAATCTGGATCTGGTGCTAAGACATGCTACACTCGTACCGAGCCAGGACACCCCATGGTCTCCGAAAATACCACATACCACAGCGGATCTACAGGCGCAAACAGGGTTAATAAAAGACCGAATTAGCAAGACACCAGAATAGCTCACCAACTCCAATCAATCAGGCGCTCGGTCAGCTTATCAAATGTGCCGAGATGATGATGCGTTCGTCCGTGCTTCTTCAAGCTGAGGTACAAGTATTACAAGAGGCGAATCAGGCAGCAAATCAACGTCATTGGCGATCTCGAATGCGTTTACAGCACGGAGGTACACTTACAGTACAGGAAGGTCTTGATTTAATAAAGAGAATAGAGGTCGATAAACAGATACAGCATGAAACAAGGGGAAAGAACGATCAATTGGGTGAGAACGAAACGAAGCAAAGGCGATGTGGCAATTGCGGCGAAACTGGTCATAATACTCGAACGTGTAAAAAGGATTAAGAAACTATCATAACGTAATGTATGGGGAACCGGGTCGTATGGGGAACTGGGTCACTAAATTCAAACTTCTAACTTTGACCTTGTCCTGCGGGCCACACAATTGGTCAAATCCAACTCCGACTCGCTCGAACTATTCTCTACTTCTTCCTCTTCTTCTAC
Organism: Lipomyces kockii; assembly: GCA_030568215.1. NCBI lineage: Eukaryota > Fungi > Ascomycota > Lipomycetes > Lipomycetales > Lipomycetaceae > Lipomyces > Lipomyces kockii. The sequence continues at coordinate 8,471 of JAJLTN010000397.1, read as the reverse complement.
TTTATCTACTTCTTCAATTATTGCGCCCAAGGCGCCTGCGTGGCCGCCCACGTGGTCGTTTTGCTTTAGGTTTCTCTTCCGCCTTGCGAATGATTTTCAACACTTACCTCAGTACTAAACACAATTCGCCCTGTAATTTGATCCTCCTGCCCTTGGTTCGTTTCTTACGGGTCTGAAGCAACTCCCTACACTCTTGAAGCTTCTTCCGTATAATCGTTAGTTCAGCATTCTGACTTTCGACCAGCTGAGCCATTCACTTCGAATATCGCCGAGTTGGCGAAGCAGGGGATTCATTGCTTTCCAGAGCTGTATTAAAGACCGAATTTGCGTGCTTTAGTTTTGTTCCATCTGGAGGAGAGTATTATTAAGAATGGAGAGGTCTAGGTCCAGAATATTAGTTGAGATTTGAGGAGTACATGGCGGCTCAGGAGCTGGAAGTGGAAGGCTATCTAACACTCCCCGAGGACTAAATGGAATCAAACCAGCTCCTTTCCACCCACTTTGAATGTTCTGAGGTGTAAGAGCTTTCTGTCGAATGCGCTGAAAAAGCTCAACCCAATCAGCGCGTTTATTCGCTGTATACCAGCCCGAGTATACCGGTCCACCTCTTGGGCATGATATCTCTTTAATGGCCCATACACCCCAACATCAAGTGGCTGCAGTAAATGCGAACAATGAGGTGGTAGAATAAGAAGGTCAAGACCACTATCCATACATAGCGCAATCATATCGCCCGTGATGTGGATAGAATGGCCATCCATAATCAGTAACCGTGGCCGATTTTTAGACTTCTTGCGTGACTCTGGCTCAAATACTTTCCGTAACCACTCATAACCATGGCTATTAGATGTCCAGCCGCTAGTACTCGTTGAGAATCGCCATTCGGGAGGTGTATTTTGCGGAATCCATGCTGAATTGGTTTTCTGGGCCTTAAAAATAACCATTGGTGATAGGGCGGGCGCGGGCGCCGCCGGCTCCGTCGACACATTCCAACACAGTTACCCACTCTTGCTTCCCTGCAGTAACCTTCCAATTCGATTTCTGAGTAGAATCGACAATTACACGCGTAGATTGAGTGTCGCCAACTGCAAATCCAGTCTCATCCATATTGTATATATCGCAGAGTTCGTACTTCTGTTCTTGGAGTCGTAGTTGAAACGCGTCAAACCAGGCTGCAATCTTGTCGGAGGTTGCTTCTTTATGTCGTGCAGATTCCAATTGGCGACAGTAAGTTCCTTTCAAGTTTGGATATCGATTTAGGAATCGGTAGAGCCATTCGTGGCCGATAGGAGTAGAATCGGTAGGTTCGTTATTTATCTCTTCAGCCATTTCTCTCAACAACGCCGGTGTTGCAGGGTACTCGCCGTAAGACGTGTGATCCATCGTACTAGCGTCTTTTCTTCCGCTTTCGAGAGGATCTGATAGGTTTCGTGAGACTGAGTACGCGATTTAGCTCCAGCCATTCGACGGATGAGAGTTGACTTAGGAACTTCAAAATGGTCGGCAGCCTTCTAATGGATGGAAATTCATTCTTTTCTAAGGTCTGAATAGCCTTTTGGATCTTTTCTTCAAATTGATCGCTTTTAGAAGGTTGATTATAGCCCATGTTATAAGTTATAGAGTTCGCAAAGTAGAGTGGGGTATTTGGTGACCCGGTTCCCCAGTTATATTTTGTTTTATTGATTTTAATAAAAATTTTATCAATGTGGTGGGTGATATCCATGATTTTCGGTGGTGTCTTCAGGTGGTGTGGCACACTCGCTTATGAAATCCATTATATATATATGTGAATTAATATAGTTTATAAAGCTTAATATATTAACTTATTTACACCTGTCCACCAAATACGACCATGCTTTTGAACGCCAAGATGCCTTCTATTTTGTTTGATTGGCGTACGAATCGTACCCAATCTCATTTTCCAGTACCAATCATATTGCTGGACCACCGGCTAAGAGCAGATGGAGCTCAGTGATAAGCCTCAAAAACCAATTTGATTAATGGATTGATTGGGCAAAATTATTGAGATAGAAAAGTATAAGTTGAAATGTATCAGTATAATTGTAAGGATTCAGGTACTTGTCACTGTTATCCCAATTGACCCAAGAGCACAGGGTCACCATGTGCTACCGCCTCTTGATCCGCTTCAATATCTGCTCACATTGAGCATGGATCAGTAAAAGGGCCTCATGGACGAGACGTGTATAAAGAATAGTAAAGACAAAGGTTGGATCTTCTACACTTACGTGTATTCTGGCTTGTATGGCGGCCCTTAGGTTGCTTTTCATGAGCTACTTCAAGCCTTCCCTTCACGGCTGATCAATCCGCCTATACTGCAGTATCGATTACACAGTTTTCGCCAACCGGGTCGATCGTCAGGAGGAGGAACTGGTAATAGCTGGGTTATGTACAAATTATGGTCATTCCAGATACTACTTAAATTTATACTCAGTTGACGGTGAAGTGACTTCTGTTTGACGCGTCGACGCGCGAGAATTCACACCCCATTATTTTTGTGCAGCTGGGGAAGTAAGTTTTCCTTACCTCCGAATCAGGTGACCACATCTGACTAAAATACCTCGCATATTTATGGCATAAATGCGTAAATCACAGTGGTATGTATTACCTGCCAATTTCCCAGCCCCATAGTAAAGTGGCCGTACAAAATGAGGCAAACCTCGGTCGGTTTTGCTTTCGTCAAATATAAGCTAGCAAATTTATTTTTAGATGGACAACCTATCGTCTGATTTAGTTTCTAGGAGTATATCGGTATGGTGCCGGGACGCGATGTTTCTAGAAGTGTGGTCAAAAATTTGGTCGGTCATTGCTGTCCCACACCATACGGGTGTGGACACCACGGTGAAAGATGCATACACTAGTTCCAAAGACGAATGGTTGGTTTAAGCTCCATGATTCTCCTTTAAAAATTGCAGAGTATGCTATGAAGACGCAGGACACAAAACGGCCTCGTCGACCCCCACGCAAACGCAAAATTGAGGAAACTGAGGAAACACTTGTAAGGGAAGGCACTGAGGAACTATCCGTATCTTATAATTCTTCTCTAGTTAGTTGTTTTAATATAATGTGTTGAAATTGGAACAGGTGTTTTAGCCGGCCCAAAGACCCATACCCTAGTTACGTATCTCAGGGGGTTCGGAATGAGTCAACGATTCTTGTTGATTCATCCTTTAAAGTCCACTACGTGGTGGTATTTACGTTTTACCTTCACTTTCACTTTCACCTTTTGCTTTCTTCATTTGCGCTGATCATAAAGTTATTTGCTTCTTTCCTCTCGTTCGGACCTACACTCCAACAATCATGTATCTTCGAGCAGACCACGTGGAGTCGTCCACCAAGGCACTCCTTGGATTTATCCAAGAGAATCCTTTGGGCTTATTGACCACTGTCATCTCCTCTCCTTCCTACCCTCTCATCCAATCCAGCCACATCCCATGGGTGCTGGACATTATCTCACATGATCCCGACGCACCTGTGAAAGGCCGACTACGGGGACACATGGCCAAGCAAAATCCTCATTCCAAGGCCATGATCGAGTCAGTAACCGCCGCCGGTTCCCCCTCAACATCACAGCTGCAGCAAGACGTTATGGTTCTCTTCACCGGACCTCACCACCACTACGTGACTCCTAAGTTTTACACCGAAACCAAGCCCAGCACTGCAAAGGTGGTGCCCACATGGAACTACGCGGCCGCCCAAGTCTACGGCAAAGCGACTATCTACTATGAATCGTCATCTCCTCAGACGTCGGAATACCTTTCGCAACAGATCCATGACCTCTCCCAGCTGTGTGAAGCGTCCATAATGGGCTATACCGGCCAAGGGGACCGGAACGAGCCTTGGAAAGTGTCAGATGCCCCTGAGCGGTATATCGAGATCATGAAGAAGAACATCGTTGGAATTGAAGTCACTATCGAAAGCATCAGTGGCAAGTTCAAGATGAGCCAAGAAATGGGCAAGGGCGATCGTGAGGGTGTCATCGAAGGCTTCAACAACCTCGGTTCAGATGTAGGTATGCATTTGGCTTGTTTGGTGAAGGAGCGGGGAGAGATGAGAGATGCGAACAAGGAGGCGGCGACTAAATTATGATAAAAGGTATGGAAATACAAAAAAAATAAGAGGAATCGTACATTGATCTGAGGCAAGGAAGATTGCATTGTTATTTCCCTTCATTCAAGCTGGTTCATTCTTTTTTCCCGGTTATTATTTTTTTCTCCACTTTTATTTTTTTGGTATAGAATTGCATACTTTGCCATTATTCATTTTTACGAAGTGTGATAGACCGTTTGTTTCCGTACTGAGACAGACTATCAGTTAATCAACTATCAGGAATTAGCTCACTATTTCCAGATCCTGATTCAAGGACTGTTTACATCAGAGAACTTCTTGATTAAGGCACTAGTTTGCATAATGCTTTCGCCATCCACAAGGATTTTCGCTCCCTCCTCCTCGGCGCTCTGGATAAATTTTTCTTCGTGAAGCAGGTAGAGTGGGATAAAATTGGGATTGCTTCAGCAGCACTTTGCTGAACAAATAATATCTCGTATTTGCGTTCTGTCATCGCCGCGGCCTTGTACCATGTACGCGGCCGGAATCGCTTTCATCGGGGAGGTTGTTCGGGATTGTGCGAGCTCTTGAGTCTTGAATTCATCACTACATTCTTGTATTTATGTTCGGCCATCGCCGCGATCGTGTCAGTGTCCTCCGGAGGAATCGCGGTTACGGGACAAGGGACTCGATCTCGTGCGATATTCTTACACTTTGATGCACGGCTTTTGTGTTATTTGTAATAAGTAGTATCTTGATTTACTTGTTGGACCACCGCTTTGTCGAGCGATGATCGCAGGGATCCGAGACAGGAAGGTGGCGATATTGTCGACGAATACTTTGGCTGAATCCATAAAAGTTGGTTCGATAACTGAAGAACTTGATTGATACACCACTCATACAGACGACGTCCATTTAACATATTAATGTTCCAGATCGCGTCTTATCTAATGTCCTATATCCTATATCCTCTGTCCCATGTCAGGGTTCAGGGTTCAGGGTTTTAACGATGAGAATGTTGATGTCGATGGATAGTACGGAGAAAAAATTGCGATAAAAATATTTCTGTCCGTTGGAATAGTCGCCCTATTTCATTAACATGTTCATCATATACTTTTCACACCATAGTTTGACTTATTTGATATTGCGCTTCTTTGTATACGCGATTATTTTGCTGAGGATGTTAGATTTTGACCTTTTATAAATTTAATTAGAGAATATTCGAATTATCCGCCATCTGCATCCGCCAATCGAAAGTATGGCGGATACGTATCCGCGGCGGATATCCTATCCGCCAAATCCGCCTATCCGCTTATCCGCCTACAGCCCTGCAGTTCAGAGGTGTCAAAAAAGGTCAAGCTACTGGCCAACTTGGTCCAAAAAGGAAAAGAGAGAGAGGAACAAAGTAACCTATATCATTGACTCTGAATGGCGCTCAAGGAGCGAAGCCGCATACGAGAGGGCCCGAGTTGCTCAGTGGCATTGACCGCTTCTCTCGACTGTACCTCCCAGGTCTGGTGAAACTGAACCTTGATTCCTCTGTTACTATTTGAAGTCGTTGTATCCAGTATTGTATTGTGAAGGGTTAACAAATAAATTTTCAGAATTGTTTTGTTACTTCTCTACGTCGTGAGAAGCTGGCTGCATAAATTACATGCGCTCTAGCTAACAATATTTTATCCAAATAACTAGCTAATATGTAAGTGAATGTATACTATATTACCGTCATACTTCTCCAGTAGTAAGTACCTGTGAAAAATAGAGATGTAAATGTGCGTTATTATCCTTTGGGAAGACTAGAACGGCTTGGAGGAACGCTGATATTTCGTCGATTGCATAGGTCTCAACTCCAAGAATCCATGGTTGCATAAGCGCGAGCATTATCTGTGAAGCGCGCGTGACGTTTGTGTGAGACATGATTATGGCACCCATAAGGCCTACGTACCGAACATGATGGCCTTAAAGGCATCTCGATCATCGTGTGATGGTTGTCGCCTTATTAAGAAATATAGCGCATGCGTAACATGGTGTGGCGACATTTGAATGAACTGGTACCGGTACTACACATTCTGCCGATGGCTCGTTTGCGTTGACAAGAATCAGTAGACAGAAAGTCCTGGACTCCGGTGCGAATGCTTCTCCTGGCTTTGAAATGGTGCTGACTAAGGTAATGACGGCAGGTGGTTTGTTTCTTACGCCACTGAACATTACAAGCAGCAGAAGGTCGACAATTAACTCGCTGATTAGGTGTAGACCGCATGCATCGCAGGCCTAGCGGTCAAAAGCATCTCTCGCGCACGTTCGAGTAAAACAATCTTCTGAGGAGCTTCTGGATGCTCGAAGGCATTCAATATCCCGACCTGCGATTGTGGCATCATCAGTTGCTTTCAGGTCCCCTGTTTGTCGAACTAGGAGCTGCATTTTTGGCAGCTCTATCACGAGCCTGATTCGAATAGGACAGTCCCATCTAGCAAGGACTTTCTAAATTACTGAGAAAGCTCCCCGGAGAAGAGAGTTTTCGGAAGTCAAAGAATATCATGCTAAAGACGAGGCTATTTAGTGTACTGTGAAATAAGTCGTATCTTCATGGAAACGTCTACCTCTAGGGACAGCGGGGAGTTTCTCATAAACCTTCTTTTAGATGACGTCGGCTTTCGATAGTGACGATGTACAACTGTGCAATTGTGATACCAACCGGACTACTCTCAGTTAATCCGTTCAAAAAATTGACGGTATCGATTAGAGGTGGGATTCAGTCGCAGATAGTGAAAACGAGCGATGCTCACTGCTCCCGAGGCAATTCCGAATGGTTCTGCCATTTTGGACAGCGCGAATCCTTGAATATCATTGTGAGAAAATTTGCTTAAATGCCACCTTTCTAGTGTTGAATCAATGACTTCGATAAAAGAGAGTGGCTCTTGACGAGGTTATATAGGGCCGTTCCATAGTGGCTAGCGGCTGTGCAACCACATTTTTGCCTTGGGAGTACCATCGCAATTGAGCCGCAATATTGAAATCGCTGTTGGCGGATATAATCTTGCTGCCACTTTTAGATTTCTTGGCATGTGTCAGCATGATTTCAAATATTGCCGTCGCTTCTTCATTCCGTTTGCTCCACACTTTTCAGTGTCAGTGTCAAATGATTTGACCACGCGGTCGACGATGTGATGGTGGCATCGATGTACTTAAATGCGTATTCGGGCACTATTGCTAGAAGTTACTCAAGTTAGCCGCAGGGCAGAGACAGCTGCCATATTCTGCGGAACAATGCCGAGAACGATTGACATGTTAAATTAATATATTAATGAATGTTCGTGTACTGTTGCATAATTGATGCTGAGCTACGCGGACTTTGATGCGCCGACTAATCTTGGGGTATGCGTACTCGGTCAATTGTGCCTTGGCTCTATCTCTAAAAATTACGGCATGGTTATCGCGGGAGTTTATCCAATGCAGTACAGTAAACCCTCGCATAACCTCATTATAACGAGGTATAACGAAATCCTCGATATAACGAACGCCACACAATGTCTGAATTAAGACCTCATACAAAATTCGTTAATCGTTATTTCCCCGATACAGCGTAGGGCTGGACACGATACGATATCGCCGGGTTTTGCCCAACCCGGAATTGAGCAGGAATCAGACGAAGAGCTTGAGATCCTTAACGAAAATATCGGTCTCTGAGGCAATTGAGGCTCTATATAAGCTTCGTCTTCATGAAGAGCAGCAGAATGATGGCTCTTATTAAAGACCTTGTTAAGCATGACAGAATTTTAAATGCTAGAAAGCTTATTGGACTGCGACGACAGGATATTAGAGCATATTTTTCATAATAAAGTGGTGTCATTGATATAACGAAAACCTCGATATAACGAACTGAAAGCTTTACGTCCCCGGATCGGGTGCGACAACGGTGGTCCCGCATGGAAATCGGACCCGACCTTAATAATCCAGCCGATCTGTGGACGCGTAGTGTGTATTGGATTACACGAATATTAGGGGGCTTTCATCCAAAGCGCGAAATTGGCGTTTTTTAAAGTTTTAGCAAAATTACCCTAACCCTTTACACAAAACCCGGTTTTGCAGACGAGATTTTTGTGTTTGCCATAGTTAAGAGCATCAGTACCCACCAAAATAGTACCAGCAATCACTCTCAAAAATTTTAATTCAAGGAAATAAATCAAACGAAAATTACTAGAGAGCAAGATTACTAATAGTTTAATATATATTTCGACTTGATAAATGGCAATGTGGTGGTGTGGATAGAAATTGTTGGAAAAGGCGAGTATGGTGCATCCACCCAAGAACCGAAAATTGTACTCGCCTTTTCCAACAATTTCTATCCACACCACCACATTGCCATTTATCAAGTCGAAATATATATTAAACTATTAGTAACCTTG
>JAJLTN010000396.1:0-56980 GCA_030568215.1 Lipomyces kockii | reverse complement strand
AATTTAAAGTACTTCTCTATCTACCTTGTCTTCTTTTACATACTAATTCATATGGAAATTATTAGGCCAGAGAATGCCAAGGAGCTGTTTAATCTCCGCCACGCCTCATTACGCAATGTTCCTCAGGGCGACTTCTCTTATTAGTACGGGTCATTTCAAAAATATCAAATGTTGATGCGAAAGAGAAATCAGAGGGCGAAAATTAGCGTGTAAAGCCTTTATTATAAATTACTGGAGTCGCGTTTGAGTCGCGTTGGCTCCCCTCAAATTATTTTCTTTTTAACGCGTAAATTTCGTGGATGATCACGTGATTCAAGTGGGAGCTCCAACCAGAATCACGTGACCAGAATTTTTGGGGGGAGGAGTTCGGTTCTTCGGGAGCTCCATTTTAAAAATGGAGCGAAAATGGAGCTCCCATTTAAAGCGCTCTCTGACCCTGATCTAAATGGGACCTCCATTAGAAGGAAATGATGGCGCCACCCTAAATGGAGCTCCCATTTAAAAAAGTAAATGGAGGGACCATTTAAAAAACGAATCAGGCCCTTAGAAGAAATACTGGTACCGGCTCGCCAGATTTCAATGAAAGCGTCCTTCAGCTCTCCAGCCCACTTGTGGCTTCGGTACAAAAATAGAGCATGGCAGTTGTCCGAGAGGTTCAAGCGCAACGTCTCACTTATACTGTTCTTCCTTAGAGCAATCGCAGCGTCCACATCTCCACTATCCCCCAGGATTCTTGAACCGCGGTTTCTCAGTAAGCAGACCAATATAAAGCCACTAACACCGTGACCATCGATCCACATGTCCTTGCCTCTGCAGAGGCTCGTATAGTCCCGAACCCGACCTCGACAACGATTGTTACCTGTTCACCATCCGGAGACGTATATCTCACTCCTCCATCTGGCTGCTTCGGGGTCTCCTCAAACGCGCCTCTAAAGCCCGTAGTGGCGGTGGGTCCATAAGGCCCAATAGTACATGCTAATTCCTGACTATATGTGGAGAGATACTCAGAAGAAAGTTCAGCGAGCCCAGAACCGATACTCCATGCTGCAGATTCATGGATATAACCAGGACACGTCACCACAGTCACCACCTCCCTGAAACTGTCATATGACAGTGACGAGTAAGCAAGGGTTTCTGTCTCAAGCCGAAGCAAGTCAGAACCCAGTGATATTTTATTGGCCCATATATTAGTCTTGTATACAGATTACAGAGTATTCCTAGTCAGTTTCGTAGTTTGTAGACGTTTTCATAGCATTCATGTTCTGCGGGCTTTTTGTTACTCGGCCGACTGATTTCGAAATGGATTCAGGGTTAATCTGGAGGAAACCGAATACAACCCCGAACCCAGCCCTGAACCCTGAACCCAGATTTTTGTCCTTAACCGCTGCGGCTCCTTCCACACGGTCTGGCCTGGTTTTCTAATGGGTACACCTGTACTGGTGAGATTCCAGCGTATACATCTGTAACTCGCGTACCTGTCTCGGCTTCAAATACGCGTGCAATATCCCTCCAGAACTGAGCCTTTCGCCCCCAATGATCAGGCTTCTCATCAAATCCAGAGATAGTATAGGCAAATTTGTATTCGTCTGTTGGGAACTGAGACTCGTAGAGTCAAAAATCCCTCGCTAGCTTGTTGAGAAACCGGTCTAGATCTCCGGTATCCCATCAAACTCCATGCCTTTAAATTCCTTAGGTGAAGGCCTTGAACGCCATCGCCCGCCTAGCTTTGATGATCGCCGAGCCTAAACAGGTCATTGATGCATCTAACGTATCCCTATGTGATCATAGAATTAGGGTATTGGACAGCTATTTGAGTCGCGTGAAACGTAGATATTCTCGGGAAAGAGTTTCATAGTTTTCCAATAGAAGCCCATAATATTGTATGTGGGTTTCGCACTCATTGATTCGTTCCACGTAATATCCGTTTAATCCGGCTTGACGCAGATGGGCGAACATATTTTCAGCGTTAACGAGATGTGCATAGTTTCGCATTCGTAGAAGCAGCGGACTGCTCCCTGTCCTGGCGGAGTTGCCGATTTTCTGTCTGGAGGTCTCAACTTTTTTCTCTAACGTCCTATTGCTTCCTTTCAATTTTTCGCCTCCTCCCGCGCTTCGATGGCAAGCTCTTTTGCATCATTGACCTCGGCCTCATTCTCGAGGTCAGCTTGGCGAAGCTTTCCACACACCTTTTGCGCACTCTTGATATCCCATAAATATCCTTCGCAGCACGTCGCGAATATCTGCTCCTGCCGAGGTCTCATCGCTCAGCAAGTTTTTGATAATCCGATTAAGTTCCTCTGTTGCAATTTCGGGGACGTATTCATCAGTGACGTCCGTGAGAAACTGTCGCACTTCGTCGTCTAATTCATCCATCCTAGGATCAGAAATCAAAGAGGATCTTGCTTGGCTCAGTCTCGCCATGTCGTCTTGGCAAGAGGATCGTGGTTGACTTGGTTCGATAAGTACAGGGTCAAGGCTCCGTTCCCAGTTTTGGGGTGATGGTCCACTAGTAAAACAATAAAAACTTGATCATCTTATAATTGCAGGATGAACTCAGACGGATTCAATACTTAGATGTCAGGATATGGCGAATCACCAGTCGTATATCTAGTATACGATGGAATTATATGGCAAACGCTGAGTTCTACATTTAGTGTCCATTGCACGTGCCAACATCTGGAGTAAGGAGTTCCGATACAAAAGTATGCACCGTTGATGTGCGAGCCGATGGGTGATGGGCGTTAGTGGAAAATGCACACGATATGCACGCAAGTGGATAAGCGAAAACAGGCATGCCAAAAATCTGTCAACTTAGTCCAAGGCTGCTTCCTTAGTTGGCCCTCATGGCGACTTGTGGATTGTAGGTGTATAGGCTCGTGTACAACGGTTTCTACTCTGCGCCGCGCCGAATCACGTAAGGCTATTTTCTGATGTCGTTGTTAACTCGCGCACATATTGTTGAGCATGGCCAGCTACAGTAACGAGACAATCAGTAAGGTTCAGTGGATCAAGACTTTTAAACATGTAGAAGATTGTCGGTCACAAGCGATCATACCTTGTCCAGCCGTGTTTGCAGGCATGTCGTCTCGACACTCACAATACGGCAACCCGTACAAAGTGGGTAGGTGGTCCAACCATGGTAATCTTTTTATTGTTCGCAAACGACCAAACTTGGCTTCATTGGGACCGAGGGCTGCTTGAAGCAACGGCCGCCGTGACGATGCGGCGCGCTTTCAATTCTTGGGATCGTTTGCTGCACGACCTCCACCGACCACCTTCCAAGCGCAAACAAACTTCAGACATTCGGCAGTCTGGTCCAGCCATTTCAACTGCCTGAAGAATCAGCGATCTCGATATCCAAAGCTACAAATTTATCAACATTGTACCATGGCTGAAGAAGTGCAGGCTGGTAACTTACACAAAATACCCAAAGCAATGCGAGCTTGGGTACACACTCGCGCTGGCCCTGAAACTAAACCACACAATAGCTCTCCAGCACACAATACGCCGACATTTGGAGCAAAGAACGTCATAAAAATAAAGCAAGACAGGAAAACAAGAGAACCAATTAGGATAGGCTTCAATCCAAATTTGTTGACAAAGTATCCGTTTGCAAGAGTTCCAATGAAGGCCCCAACTCCGGCTGCATTTCCTAGACCAGCTTGCCATGCGGCAGTCAGCTGATAACCAACTCCGGGCAAATAAGTTCCATATTTCTGTGCAAATGTTGGGTAAGCGTAGAAGTTATTGATGAGAATTGCATCGTAGCCTTCCATCACGACGCACATTGAGACGGCGAGACTCCAAAAAATAGCCATCGGATAAGGTTTCATGGCCTCCAAAGCACCATTGCCATTTCGCTCTCGGTACCGACCTCAGCATTCTGGTTTAGCTGCACACCGTACAAGTCGGCGTTAAGGACATCCGTCGCAAAGTCTAACTCGGTATCCGCACTAATATGATCATTTGAATGAACTTCTGTCGACATCACTGGTTAACGACATGAACAACCACCGGGTGGTATAGCCAATAGCCAATGACGAGAAGAAATAAGTCGAGGTTGTAAATGGAGGCGGTAAAGCGGAGAACGACACACTTCCAAGTAAGCGGATACGGCGGGTGTTATCAGAAAACGTCAAGGATTGAGTTTATCCATGACCCGGCCATCGATAAGGTCAGTCTCCCAAGGGTCGTCGAGCAGCCGTGGCTTAGGGTAACTGCTACTGCAACAGCTCGCCTATGTATATTGTCTCAAGTCGAAATAGCCACCTTGATGGCGATGTCTTTCATAGCATACATAAACGTCTTTGCGTCAGGGAATTTTCCAATTTTGGGAATCATAGTTGACTGTACGACGCCGCGCCTAACTAGTGGACTTTTGCCGTTTTAATTGCTGAGATTTTCTGAAGAAGAACGAGGAACGATATATTGTATAATATATTGTATAATTGACCAAGGCCCAGATTGACTTTGACATAACGTTAACCAACGTTTCCGCAGGCCAATCGAGCAATTGCCGTTACCTTTTTGTCTCTCAGTGACCGGCCCAGTTACGATCTAAGTCACGATGTGTGCACCAACAACTGTCCATTATCATGCTAATAGGTTAGGGTGTATTTTCAGAGGTGGTAGTCGTGCGGCAAGTAAATTTCAGAGTATTTTTGACAACCTGCAGAAAAAATTCAGGGAGACTAACAAGGTGTGAGTGAATTTCCAGGTCCTAAAAGTAGGTTCTAGCAAATTAAGCCTAGAATGGGCGGATTGATACTAAGCTCTGGAAGAAAGCTGGATGCCATGTCGATCAGGTATTGGACAGGCAAATTTGGTCCAAGGAACAGTTTAGGCATTTTATCCAAATAGCTGCTATACGCGAGGGTGTATGGCGGTTCATCAGACTCCGTCCTGTTGTCTGTACCTGTGTTTCGGGTACAGCGGAACGGCGGAGGATACAACTACTGGTTGCATCAGCGTGCTTACAGTAAGTTTGGCGTTAGGTGGCTGCATCTCCCCTAGATAATCAGAACACGTAACTAATGGCCCGCTCACCTTCATGGAGACGCCGCCGAAATGTGCGCATTGTTGGCAATCCAACTGTTCCACTTCCTGAGTATGGTAGTCGTGCTGCTGCGGATTTACGGAGTTCAGGACAACGTGCAGATCTTGTCGTCCGTGACGGTGCCAACTCTCTATTCCGGTTTACAGAGTCGCTCAGACAACAACCAGGTGTCATTTGCAACTTGGATCCAACAACTGCGCAATTACTCATACATCATTATGAACTATGGGCTAGCCAATGCTATATGTTACGCTTATCAACTTCAATGTCTTTCGGGCACTTCACAAGAATAGTTTTGCACTTGGTATCAACATGGAACGGTTGAAATGTGATGCTATGTCGCCTTTCAATGGGATGTATAATCTTGACATCTCCAGCGCACCACCAACGCTTCGTCCAAGTGCGCTACAGTGCACAGTTCTCCATCTTGAGACCTTTTTCCATATCCGGTGATGCGAGACAATATTTTGCGTGCGGGAGAAGATTTTGACGATACAGAGCTTTGTATCGATCTCGCCGAATTCTGCAATGTAGCGAGCGATGCCGAACGAACTGGACTAATCGTCTGGGACGAACCGTCGGACCCGTGCAGTTGGAGGTCAGCGAAGGGTTTGCGAAGAAATGGGCATGGGTTATAAGAGGTTGTGCAGATTTATTCGCATCGACAAATTATTGGCGCGAAAGGCGTGGAGAGAAGAAATTGTTCTTCACGTGAGTTGTCATATATGGATAGGGTCGGCTGCGCGTGCCACACGTTAATGTACTGCGGTTTCGCTCTCGTGTATGATGGCCGTGCCTTAGAAACAATAGATTACGCGATGTTTACACGGTCTAAGCTTGAAGCTTTGCTGCGGTTTCTCTGATAGTATAATAAGTAACCAATGATGGATGACAGGTGGACCCGCCCAATGAAAATTGTTAGAGCGACAGCTAGTTACGACAAGTAGTACATAGTACAATACAAGAAACTAGAGAGAACTGAGCTCAAACTCTTCCGCTTGAGTATCCGCTTGAGTAAGATGGTCGTTCTGGATTTCCGTACTGCGTCAACGTCCATCGGAGAGTATCCTGGAGTCGAGGATGAAGCCGCAGGTGCACTGGGGATAGGAGTCGGCCGAATGGTGGGGCCCTTCGGCCTGGAGCGTTGGTTCTGTAATTGGATTTTGAAGATGGTCTTTCACCCTTGGCCATTGGGATATCAGAATCTTTTCTCCTGCTGACGGCCAACCAGGCGCGTTCTCTAGGGTGGTACATAGACGAACAAAAGCGGTAAAATGGCTAGTTATCTCACGGCCAAAATCTCGGCCCTCGCCCCTGAGTCCATTTCGGTCACGGAAGAGCTCGGGGGTTGTGGCAAGCTTTATCGATACTTGGGCAAATTCGCCGAGCTTCTTTCTGTCGCCGTGTAAGAATTGTGGGTCGGCTGCCTTAGTCTTCCTAGTGAAACGGAGCATCTGGCATAGGCTCGTCTGACACAGATAAGGGAAGTACGAAGTAGTCTAACTCCGGGGAATCGCTATTGTCATGATATCATACTTGACATCGTGATCGGTGAGTGGACGGGGGCTGGACGCCGGTACGTGAGTGCGAGGCAGCTCATCAGCTGTCCTTATTAGAGTCTGGTGTTCATTGACTCAGACACAAACTCATCATGTCTCACGCGACGGCCTGTTCACGATGGTCAAGATGACGTGACAGAGACCATCTGCGCAGTGATGTTGTGCGCGTTCAACGGGACGGAATATGATAACCGCATATTCTACGCTAGAGGCCTATGATTGTAGATCTATAGAACTTGTCATCATCAACTCTCATGACGTGTCGTTTTAGTATTGCTTCATATGCCTTCGCATGAAATTTGTAGTTTACACATCTTAGCTTGTTATTCTAAAGTCATAGTTCTTATTTCAACGAAGCACAAACCCTGAAATCCAATACCGTCGCGATTCTTCCCAGGCTCAATGATCTCACGAGCGTATTGGCCATCGAATTGCAGGGCGCCATGCCATGCGCAGTAGAAGTCGGACACCATCAATCCCAGGCCTTGTCCTTTGTTTTTAATGATGGACTCGCCGTTTTCGGTCCAAGCGACACTCACGTCGTCATTGCTATTGAAATAGCATTCGTCGTGCGTCACAAGCACAATTTCTCTTTGACCATCTTCAAGCTCGGGCAAGCTCGGGCATGAGAACTACAGAACAATCTTCCCCATCATATTCTCTCATCTTCGTCCTGTAGTTCATCATAGCCGTTGCCCAAGACTGGCGATATTCGACAACGTCTGGACGCTCATGGCCGTCATAATAGACGTCCTTCGTGGGGCGTTTCAAGGCGAAGCCCAATAGCTGTAAATATCGCGTAATGGTTGTTCAAGAAATCGTGGCTTTAGTCATTGAAGAGGTGACTTTAGGATACACGACTTGCTCGTAATATGCCTTTAGCTTTGTGGCAGACATTGCGTTCGGACGAAGGGATCGAAAGTAAGAGACACATTGTTCGCGAACCTCTTCGTCGTCTAAAGCCGATGTCCATTTGGCGTGCTTGCAAGCCTGGCTGAGAGGAGGCAAACACTCAGTATGTTGATAAAGTTTGACCTGCCTCTGATAACCCGTGCCATGTATACTCCCTTGTCAAAACTATAAAGGGCCACGTCAATAGAGGCTTTCATTTTCCTTTCCCTTCGATAAAGTAGTGCTTGAGCACCGTGAGCTGCAAGACTTCCTCTCTCAGCAGCTTCTTCTTGTTCTGAAGACTTACTTCGATCCTTTGTAATAATGCGCGAAGATCTACAGGAGTTTCAATAGCATGGTCTAATTTCATTTAGCTCACATTGTCCATGCAACCAGAGAGTAATTTCATCCAAAGCTCTTACCTGTCGATTCATAGCATTCCTCAGACATCGGCGCTGTAACTCCATCAGCGTCATGGTTCAAATCTCCTCTGCTTCTCCTCCTTTGGTCGCAAACGGCGCACTTTCCTGCCACTTATGTTTTGGGTCTTCTTCAGACAAATTGTCCTTTGCAGTCGCGGTATTCGTTGAGACCCGGAAGGAAAAAATTACTCGGGGACCACCTTAGCCATGCAAAAGTTGGGCAGTCCCCCACACAGTAGTTGGAGCATGGGTAGCAACTTCTCCCACACACATATTTTGTCTATGCGTCAACACCCTCGCCCCGCATCGGGATGTATGAAAGCAATTTCACCGCACAACTAAATTTAGGGTCATAGGTACCTCGTGCAATTGAAATCGACATGAAAAATGAATAATTGATATAGTTAACGTTACTAAATTTTGTTTGCTCTAAATACCAAGCGGCTTCAGGGTCAGGGTTACAGGTGAACAGGGTCCCAGTATTATTTTCCAGGTGGGTTAGGGAAACTTTGGTACACTGGGGAAAACGTCGGTACATATGGGGAGAAATCATGGGATGTTGTGTAACCTGGGGAGTTAGGTTCTTCATGTTGTGTGCGTCTATCACGTGATCTTACGCGGTAGCGGGAAGGATAAAAGGAACGTTTATTCGCGGGGAGGGTCTATAGTCATCACATGATATCCAAGCAGGCTAGTCGCTCCAATATTACCCCTTAGGCTTTTCAGAATCTGGGCTACCTGTAGGCGGCGACTTCCATTCTCTTTTCGATAGTTGACATTGCATCGTTGTATACGATACGGTTGTGACTATGCCAATGAACCGCGTCCCGTGGCGCAACGTCCACTTTTATGATGCATCGACTGGAGCAAGGTTGGGCGGCTTTTACCAGAAGGGCTCTATGACCGAGGCGACTATGGTATGGATTCTTGGCAATGTGCTTCTTGTCGTGGAAGATCAGTGGAGCGTGAGGCACAGATCCTCTGGTCGGACTGTTAGACCATCAAGTGACCCAGTGGTGCCTGGCGATTATGATATCTACAGCAAAGGTGGGTCTTTAGATCTGTGAACGCAGCAGTGGTCCCTTAGCTTATTTGTCCAGGAACTATTCGAGTGAGTGATGAAGCGTGGTTTGCACGATTGATCAGTCACAGTGTCTCGGGTCGAGAAGATGCATTCCGTGAAGGGGTGCGCGAGAGAGACGGAAAATGTGTCATATCCGGTGAGATCAACGACTTGGCCCCATGGGACGTCTGGGCTGGATTTCAAGCTGCACATGTGTTCCCACTGGAGTACGAGAGCTTGTGGATCCAGTTCAACTATGGGCGCTGGATTACCAACATGGACAGTGCCGTAGGAAGTTCCAAAATAAACTCCATCCAAAATGGATTACTCATGTCGGAGAATTTGCATACTCGCTTTGATCAGTATCTGTTTTCCATCAACCCGGATGTAAGTATCTTTGGAACCGGAACGTCTCCCGTCCGTACTAACACGACAAAGGACGGCCACAAGATCATAACCTTCGCGCCTAACCACTGGGGAATAGACGGAAGAATTCTTGATCCCATCTGCCGCGATCCGAATAATCGCGATCATGTATCAGATGACTTGCTGCGGTGGCACTTTCGACAGTGCATCCTTGCTAATATGCGAGGCGCAGGGGAGCCTGTTTTTGAGACAGATTTCCCTGCTGGGACAGATATGATGGCAACATTGCGCGCTGAACCATACGGTAAAGAGAGGTTCGAGATGGAGCTCGAATCTAGGCTAAAATTCATTCCTGGCGAAGGCTAGGTGGTCACAGTCAAGTCATTGGAATTCTTGAAAGCAGGTTTTCGAAATTTCTACGGTTGAGTGCATAGTGACTTGGTGTCCGGTTGAGAGTGGTTTCGCTTTTGCTTGGCGTTCAATGGCGTACTGCATGTATAATTATGAATTTCTGGTGATTAGTTTGTGGTGGATTAGATATATGCTTTCGTCCTTTATCTGTTCAATGAAAAAGGCTAGGTCTCGGAATTACTCGAGAGTCACGCGGCCAGGTAATATTGGTTGAATTGACCATGCAACAATGTCCTAGGAAACTCTGAACCCTAAGATGAGTCCAACACCTAACAGACACGGATACGTCTTGAGACAATGTATGGTCATCATACAAATAGAACTGCGCAGAACTGGTCTCGTGGGAAGATCCCTGCTTCTGTTGAGTTAGTTTGGAGCTTCGGCGTAGACTACTCAAACTGAGACTAAGAATTGAATTTCAGGGTTCCAGGGTTTCAGTGGAACTGGCGTTCGTATTGTAATAGGTCCGTTTGCGCAGTACTGGCGTTAAGTTCAACTCCTTCATATGAGCCAGTACCTTGTCCAGTGCGTATGGAGATATAATTCCGTTACAAGCCGCAAAGAGTGGTCGATTATGACGACGCTGACGGGTTCTCTTCGCGCGCTCGAGTTCCACGACTCATGGTACTGGTCTTTGAAGGTCAAGCTGAACGTGTCCACGACGTCCTTCAGATCACCGACAGAGTGGTGTAACTGAGACTATAGCGAACTGTGAACCGAACCGCCTCTGCGCGGGAAGTAACAATCGTGCCGAAGTGAAGGACATCATTCGTCCAATATCGAACAAATTTCTTTCTTTGGTAAGATCTCGTCTGACGCTGCTACTAAATGACAGAGGCATATAAAACTGTGCAATCCGACTCTTTCTGCTCTAAGGATCGGCACGGGGAATTGGCGCGATGCCGATCCCACACGATCTCACGCAAATAATGTACAATAATTTGGATCAACACACAATGCTGATCACAATGTCGATCCCACTTTAGGATCAATCCTACCGCTCACAGTTGTTACAGCTCATCCCAGGCTGCGTTGACTGACCCATCTGTTTGGGCATTGACGAATGCATACTAAAGTTTTTAAGAATTCGCCCCATTCTTCACCGACATACTCGGTAATCTCCTTGCGAGATAGCGGAGATTGTGCACTCAGAAAAATATTCGGCAATATCATATCCATCTGGAATTGACTCTTTTCGGTGAAGTATTTCGAGCTTTGTCTCGAATAGCCTGTGAAATCAGGTACAATAGGTGAACCAGCTTTGACGAACTCCTATACCACCTCTTCGTTATCCTGAACATCTGGAATATTCTGTCTCTTAGCATTGATGTAGGCCCTTTCCCAGTGTTAACCTGCGATGACTTAGGAGATCGTAGAGCCTGACGATATTTTGTTTTTACTTCTATTTTGCGGGCCATGTCCATTGGAGCGACTCTCTTGCCTAGGGCTTGAAGCATATCATATACTGTTGCTTTATCCTCGACATGAAGAAGGTAGGACCTAGTCTTGGCCAGGGTCATCAAACGACCAAGGCGTCTGATCAGAACCCTGCCGCGCTCTGTTCCACTCGCCGTCAGTATTCATTTCGAAGTTGCCATGGTCCCGACCTGTCTTCTCGATCCAGTCGATGAATATCTGCCAGACATTTTCATCTTCGGGACGGCGACGAATGTGGTTATTCCACAAAGTTTTGCAATCTTCGTTCAGATCGCTTTGATCACGTTAGTACGATCGTTGTCGTACTTGTACGGTGCTCCGTCAAACGCGTGATTGATCTCCAACCTCCAATTGGTCCACTGTTTTAACATGGCGCCCAATTTAGTTCCTTAATGTTCACATACTTGAGATCATGATCGGCGCGTCCCGCTTCCGGGGAGGTCTGTCTTCGTCACTATCGGATTCTTCTCTGCATCGTAGGGTCCCTTCGCGGGCCTTTGTCAACTCTCGAATCCGATAGTTGAGGTCTGCAGTTGTTCGGCTGTAAGCGCCTCTTCTTCAGTAAGCTGTTTCATCTTGTTCAATCCCATTGGCGCTTGGATGTCCACCGTGTCACTGTCAAGGTTTGTAGATTCCGAAACAAGGCTTCCGCCTACTGCTTCGTCTGCTGGGTGTTCTCACTGCTCGCGTGGTTGTCATTTCCTTCTTCAGAGGCCCGGAAAATGACGGTCCTACCAGCCGACCTAGTACTCCGTCCCGCAATAAATCCTGAAGTGGTTAGAGGCTTCACAAGTTATTCTTGAGGAATTGGCACTAATCAGGGCTCATAACTATCTATCACAACGGACATGTATATTTAGCCATATATATTTCCGATGAGAGAAAGAAGAAAGGAAAAGAACGAAAGGCTATAATTTATAACAATGGGACTCCCGAAGGCTACCAGAAGCAAGGGGTTCTTTTGTAACGAACCAAGCCAGTCACAGAGCATGCTCCGAGCAAATTTGCGCCGGATGATCCCATTGTCTCCTTTGGTCCCGATTTCCATTGGAAAGTTTCCCGTGCTGAGTGGCTTTCTGCTACATTTGCATACAAGCAGCAGAGTCTGATCTTTGTTTTCACGACTCCATTCTTGACCTGCGAAACTGCTCTCCGTCCCTGTACTAGTGTATTCGCTAGAACCATGGGAATGCCATACACCATATAATTCAGTCCATACTTGTCACTGGCGATTCTCTGGCGCTAGAGCCTTCATGTCCCAGTGGTAACTTGAGGGTCACGGAGATCTAGAGCCCGTCGATTATCGACTTCGGGTTCAAAATCCTGAACAGGTAAGACCTCGGGGTCGTCCAGGGACCCTCCAACAGATAACCGACAGGTCAACTCATCGAGTGCCGTCTGATTCGAGGTTGTCGGGAACCAGCGTGATGCTGGTGAAAACCCTCAACGAGGTCGCGGGCGAGGCAGAGGCCGGTCGAGGGGTCGAGGACTCGAGGGGTGTCACATCCAGTAGAGGTGCAAGCAGTAGAAGGGGGGCGGTTTTTGGTGCTCGATGTCAATAATCTGTAGTTTAATCATTGAAACACGATGTTTTAAGATGCAAAGTAGACCACTCTAGTGATCACGTGACAAGATATTGCCTAAACAGGAAGGGGTGTAGCTTTAGTAACCCAGGGGACTGTAGCTTTTCCCCAAGTAATACCTAACAGAATAGTGTCGTCGAGAGGATAAAGCTAGACCAAAAAGGGAAAGGTCATAAAATCAGGTCAAAAGTTGGTCGAGCCGAACTTTAAATTTGAAAATGCAAAAATGCGATTTTTGTCGGCCGTTTAAGACGTCCCCCGGATCTTCAGGGGTACAGTTTGGTCACCTAAAAGCCCGTCCATATAGCCTCCAGTGTCTTGTCCCTATAACAAACTGCAGCGCACATGTTGAAGCAAAAAGGGCGTAGAAATTCCTGAATCCAACAGCTCCTGGGGCGATGGGCGATATTTGCGCAAAGATGAGGTTGATGCACAAGTTCATGACAGTGGACAACGAATTCCCTTGTCACGAATTCAAGCGGAAGCTTTCGGCCACGAAATGACACCAGTCATAGCAAAGAAAAAGCTGAAGACAACGTTTGTAGCGACCATAGCTCTCAGTGATTTGCGTTGACACCAATAGGGTCGGCTACATAATACTGGCTTAGTACGGCGTTGACCACCAGGGCAAAGCCATAGCCAGTTGCGGAAAAGATGAGAGGCTTGATACGACCAACACGGTCAAGTATCCAGAGACCGATAACACTGTAGACAATACTAAGCCATCCCGATATTCCAATGATTTTCAGGGAAGTTCCGGTATCGATACCGGGAAGCTTTTAAATTCGAGGTCCGTAATAATTGATAACTTAGGGTTAAACGACTTAGTCTTATAGGTTGAACTTACGTTGACACCAGACAATAAAATTGGCCAAATGCTTACACTCCGCGTCCAAGCAACAATCTCTTTCGCCAGCTGACATTAGACAGAATGCCCCTCCACGACGGCATCTGAAGCTGTTTCTCTGCGTATATCGCGTCACGGACTTCGCGAAACTCAAACTCATCATTGCATCCATCGGAGTGAAGTTTTCGTAAGACTTCTTTGTGCTTTACTATGTTGGTCATGCTCAATCAACCATCGAGGGATTCCGGGAGGAACCGAATACTACTGGCCATAGACACACTGGGACTTAAAAGGCGAATGGGAGACGCCCTAGTGTCCATGAAGAGATTACCTACATTGACATGAACTGTCTACCTAGAAGCAGTCGTACCCGAGCCACTGTGTGATGAAGAAACCCCACGATAGCATGAACTGAAGCAGATCCGCTCAGCTTTCCACTTCGGACCGCCAATCTCTTTTATCTCGGGCACCGCATGTCAAGCACTATAGCAAAGTACTTACGGAATACAGGTGTACAGCGGCAGAGGAATGCCGACAGCAACACCAGCAATAAATTACCCGGGAATAAGCATCGCAATAGTGGCAGCTCCAGCTTGCAACGAACATCTAAAGGTCGAGATACAGGCTCCACCGAAGAAAGTCGCGCCCGTATCTGTCGGCCACGAAAGCTACAGATAGAGCTCCTAGAATGGTTTGGTTATCGTCCACGACATGCAAGGCAGATGAAAGTAGACGAAGTTCAGACTGAGGAGTATCCATGGTCGTACAGCGATCACGACTAAGCATCAGTGAACACGGTAGAAGCACCCACAGTCGTTATCCACTCTATAACGAGCACGAGAGGAACTACTTTTCTCGGTCGAATATCATATCCGACGAGCTTTCTTCCTTCACTCGCCAACAAAGGACATCTACACGTCTAAACGTAGATTTCTAATAGTCTAGGCCAGCATGTTTAAGAGGAAGTAATGGGGCATCGATTTTTAAAAGAATTGCGCTACTATGAATGTGCGAGTGGCCGTTATTTCCGGTGCCTAGTGTTAACCCAACCCACCTCAAAGTATACTATTTATCATCATTCAACCTCTGTTAGGTTTATACTGTAGGCAAACTCTCCTATCCCCTGCAGTCCAACGTAAAAATAATTAAAAGAAGGGCTTTCCTCCTTGATGTTGAATCAGTGGTTAGGCCACTATTTCACGACAAACTAGCTTCAGTTGCAGCCTGGATGCTGGCAGCGAGATCGGCATTGACATGTGAGAACAGGACTGTGGTAAGTTAGCAGGAGTAAATCGGTATTTGTTCGGTATATGAATATGGGACACGGATGATCTTTCTGTAGAGTGGATTCGAATACTAAAAAGAAAGAAATTGGTACGAATAACATACCGTATACCATGTTTCTGAGTCTCGACTCGGTAACCCCACGAAGGTGATCAGCCACGTTGCCAATGAATCGTTCCTGGTGGCCCGGCTCCCGACCCAGGACTTCCCATAAACCGGTCGCTTGCTCAAAGTCCTCTTCGGTAATCTGAGTTGCAAAACTACAAGCTTCTCCTACCCATTTTTCATGTTCGGTGAGTGTACTCGCAACTCTGCCGTTGCCTTTGGAGGCTGCCGCGAATACTGTCGGTCGCAGAATAGAACCAACATAGTTGGGATCATCCCCATAGTTGGCAGAAAAGTTCATGAAGCCATCCCTCTGGAAAGGGCAGTATACAGGCGAACGGGCTGCGTTGGTAGGGAGCTGCTGGTAGTTCACGCCCAGTCGGTAACGTGCAGCATCAGGATATGCGAACATTCGAGCTTGCAACACTGTGATGTACCAGGTTAGCAACGCATCCTAAGCAGTAAAGGTATTTGTGGAACACTCAACTGGGATCTGCGGACGGCGCAATGCCTGGAACCATTGTAGATGGTGAAAAAGCTGCTTGCTCAATATCCGTAAAATAATTCTGGGGCTGGATAACGCATATCAGCACTCATTGCTTGCTCTCTTAATAATTCATCTACTGACTTACATTGCGATTCAAAGTCAATCTACCGATTTGTCTCAGCGGGAAGTCTTTATGCGGCCAGACTTTGGTCATATCGAAAATATTCCACTTGTAGTTCTCTGCCTCACGCGGATCCATGACCTGCACATAAACATTCCAGACAGGGTAATTGCCTGTCTCAATTGCGTCGTACATGTCTTGCACAAGATAATCCGGATTCTCACCGGCAAGCTTCACAGCTGCTTCTCTGGTAAGATTCTTCACACCGAGCTGTGTTTTGATGTGGATCTTGACGTATTTGAAGGATCCATCCTGGGGCACCATGAGTGGTTAGCCTGAAATGATACTGGGAAGTACAATTGGGCAACTAATACATACCTCCTCTGTAAACTTGTACGTATGCCCGCTGTAAGCATTCATATGGCGAAGAGAGGCAGGGGTCCCGCGGTCGCTGAAGAGATGCATGATTTGATGAATGCCTTCCGGGTTGCCAACATGGAAACTAGAAGCAATTAGTATCATTGCCGTTCGGGTGTAGTGCTCTCGTGACTCACTCCCAGAACTAATACTAATTAGCAGAATATTCCACGATGCTCTTGCCTGTTACTTACCATATTTGCATCAGTGACATTGGTCCGAGGATTCCGTTTGTGAGACCGGTTCAATGACGGAAACTTGATAGGGTCTCTGACAAAGAAAACGGGCTATGGGAATTTGAACCATTCGAATTAGTTGCCTTTCTTTAAATAAGCTAAAGAAAAAATGACATACTGTATTATTGAAAACCCAGTCCAGGTTACCTTGGTCGGTGTACAGTTTCATAGCCCAACCGTGGACATCGCGCACTGTATCGGCTGAGCCCCTTTCAGGCCCTACAGTAGATATTCGCAGAAGAACCTCCGTTTTCTTACCAACAGCATTGAGAAAGCTGGCTGAGGAGATATCTGAGCAGTCATGAGTTACTTCGAATACCCCAAAACCTCTTCGAGTATAGGAATTAGCCATGGATTTTGCAAATCCGATCACCAGTCACAAACGTACCCGGCAGCTTTCGCATGAACAACGCTATGGACAGGAAAAGTAAGTTCAATATCCGTAGAAGTTGTCTATTGAACACATACCGCTCAGGAATCCTTTCGCGGGAAAAATGAGCTAACGTCTCGATAAGCTGCGTATCTTGCAGCAATACGAGACCGCCGCCTGACCCATTTCGCACTTGAACACTGGTGATATTGCTTGCGTACGGGCATCCTGACAGAATGAGTCAACTTCTGAAAGATATTGGGATGTATTGGTGTACATACCTTCGGCAAGTGTATAATGAGAAGCCATGGTTTTCACTTTGGGTAATCAGAAACAAACCACTTGCAACAGAAGTTGAGATAGAATTTCTCAAATTGACCTACTCCGGACTGGCGGGCCAATATAAGAGCGAATGCACTCATACTTGAGTTCTTATCTTGGAAGCTGCATCCTTTTCCAGTGATGTCTTTGGCTAATTGGCTAACTTAATTCTGAATTCTAGAAACCATTGACGTCTCGGACGAACTCAGTAAAGATCTGATTTTGCACCGGTCCCTATGCAAGGGGAACCGGCTACGACTCTAGAGACACGTGGTAACCTCTAGGCTATTTTGATTTGCATAGGTGGTATGCACCATGACGAACGGTCGCTGATGTCAGTTAGAGACCAACGGAACATACTGTGTTGGCTACCGAGAACTACTCGATACCAGTATTGTTGAGTTTCTAGTACTAGTGACACCAACGGCGATCGCACATACAAGATCGTGTGTGATAAGGCTAATTATGTAACATGCTGTGTCACGAAATTGAGTTTTATCGGGTTGTGGCTAGGTCGCATAAAAATTTGAGCCCACGATTCGCCAAGTACTCTTTCCACATTGGGATATTTCACATGTAATTGGATTAAGAGTTCAGCACTGTACGTTAAGCGTCTTGGCTATGATACATATCGGAATTACGATTGGTTATTTACTATTTCCAAACGCAGATATGCCTCAGCCACATACATGACCAGCAAGTCGTCGCTCAGGGTCTCAAGGCTAAACTGCATAATTCCGCCCGGAAAAAGCAAATTGGGGTGCACCATTGGTGAACTACTGCTATTTCCAAACACGGATATGTCGCAACCCTAGTATGAAGCAGTTTACTTCATGATCTCGATCCGGTGTGACCGCAGAGAATGATTGGTCAATTACCGCTACCATATGTGACTACCTCGTATGCAACAGTTTACTAGACGGTCGATGGTGTAAACTGGATAACACGATTGGCCAATTGCTATTCTGCTCGTCTGATCTCGCACTTATAAACATTTTGGCCTCCAGCAACTATATAAAGCTGGATGAAATCTATGCAGGGCTAAGCTCAACCACCCAACTCATTATTTCTTTTTCGAAACCACTCACTCAATCTATCTTTCGGTATGCCTGTTCAGGACGGTGCTCGATTTGACTTTATTGTCGTTGGTGGAGGCACGGCAGGTAACATCGTGGCCTGCCGCCTTGCGGAAAACCCAAATGCCAGAATTCTGGTCGTTGAAGCCGGTATTGGCAGCTCGAAGGATAACGAGGAGATCCGAACTCCCGGACTCGCAATGGAGATCCGTGGCAGCCAGTACGACTGGGCCTACAAGACGACTATGGTCAAGCGCGACGACTATGAGCGTATTGAGAAGCCGAACACCCGTGGAAAGGCCCTTGGCGGTAGTTCGTCCTTGAACTATTTCTCCTGGGTGCCTGGTTCTAAGGGTACCTTCGATATGTGGGAGGAATACGGCGGGAAGGAGTGGACCTGGGATCCTCTTGTTCCATATCTTCGCAAGAGTGTGACTTACCACGATGACGCTGGCTTGTATTCGCCGGAACTCAAGAAGATTGGCGCCGGTGGTCCGATTCCAATTGCACATGCCGACCTTATGCCGGAGATGAAGGGTTTCCGTGAACTCCTCGTTAAGGCCTGGAAGTCTACCGGCGAGCCTATCACCGAGAATATCTTCGATGGTGTGATGCGTGGCTTGGCGCATAGTGTCAACACTATCTATAAGGGTCGGCGCTCGGGTAGCTTCCTCGCAGTCGCGGACACACCGAACATTACTATTCTTCCTGAAGTTTACTCTAAGCGCCTTATTATCGACGATGCTGATCGCACCGCTAAGGGTGTGACTGTAATCACGGGATCTGGACAAGAGCTTAGCTTCTATGCCACGCGTGAAGTTATTGTCTCTCAGGGTGTTTTTGAAACTCCGAAGCTTCTGATGCTTAGCGGTATTGGACCAGCGCCCGAGCTGGCGAAGCATAATATCCCTGTGATTATCGATTCGCGTCACGTTGGTCAGCATCTCTTGGATCACCCCGGCGTACCTTTCGTCCTTCGTATTAAGGATAGTTTCTCGATGGATAACCACGTCTTGAGAAAAGGCAGTCTACAGAATCAAGTTTTGGGAGCTTACTCTAAGAGTCACGCTGGCCCTATGGGATCGCCGTTCCTCGAGATGATCGGTTTCCCTCGCATCGACAAGTACTTAGAAAAGTCCCCTGAGTACCGCAAGGCGAAAGCTGCTAACGGTGGCCTTGATCCGTTCTGTCCGTATGGACAGCCTCATTTCGAGCTTGATTTCATCCCCCTGTTTGGCAGTGCATTTCAGTGGCACTTTCCACACCCCAACAAAGGCAGTTATATGACGGTTATGGTAGATCTCGTTCGCCCCGTCTCTGAGGGCGGCGAGGTTACACTGAATAGCGCCGATCCTTTACAGCAAGCTAATATCAACTTGAACTACTTCAACGACGACCTTGATATTATTGCTATTCGCGAAGGTATCAGATTCGCCTACGATGTTCTCAAGAATGGTGAAGGGTTCAAGCATATTGTTGAGGACGAATACCCGTGGGATATGCCCCTCGATGACGATGAAGCGATGAAGAGAACTGTGTTAGATCGTTCTCAGACCTCCTTCCACCCTTGTGGTACTGCCCGCCTGTCCCAAAACATCCAACAAGGTGTGGTGGATCCTAGCCTCAAGGTCCACGGGGTCAAGAATCTTCGTGTTATCGACGCGTCTGTTATCCCTGTTATCCCCGACTGCCGCATTCAAAATTCAGTCTACATGGTGGCTGAAAAGGGCGCCGATGCGATCAAGAGCGACCACAAGGACTTTTACAATTAATTATGCAGAGAATTGTCTCGAATGATAGTTTGGTTGTTAGTTGTTAGCTTCTACGTTTTTGTCTCCGTGCCTTGTCCTTCTCTTCTCTTTGTTAAGTCTCAGATAAATAGCTGCTGAACACTAGTATCGAACACCACTATTCAAGAAATAGTTAAATAATAATTTAGTTGTTTTTGAATGCAGGCTAGGTCTAGTTCCTCTCTAGCCGTAACAGTCTTTCAGCGTTAACTTCTTTTTCTTCTTTAATTATTGCTAGATCAGGTCTTTCATATTACAATTAAGGTATAATGATGCTGGCCCGGGATTATTTAATGACCGCGAGTTTAAAGTCCCTGTTCTATGGCGCAATAGATTATAGACGCACTAATAATACCCACAGTTTAAATATCGGTATGGATGGGTCAGGACGCTACCGTGGACTTGGGGTTGATCGTCTCTATTCCGTCCTCCATTTTCCTGTTTGTCTCCTCCCGTATATATATATATGTATAGGCATTTTCTAGTCTCTGTCGAGGGTATGCAACCCTCATTGAACTTTAATGTTTCAAGCGGCGACTGCCTGACATATTAGCTTCCATTGTTTTTTCCTCTGAGCCATCCTTGCTATCCAGAGCACCATAATTCGGACTCAAGCCAATGCCGAGTGTGGTCCATCGCGCTGATTTTTTGCATGAGGCACGAGCAGTTGGTCTTGCAGCCTCGATATCTTCCAATAGCGGCTACTGCGAATACGCAATCGGAGTCTATATCGGCACCTGGATTCGAGGAGGATGACGATGCAGATATTGATCCCGCAGCGGCTGATGAGGATAGGTTAGTTGAACTCGTAGATGATGCGGAAACTGGCTTCGATGGCTTCGTTCGATGGCTTCGCTGCAGACATGCAGTTAGCGATGGAGCTTTTCGAAGAAGAACGAGTGAAGGTATAAATGATGTTGTAGAAAATATGTAGAGGATAGCCAATGATAGATGTGGCTGCTATGGTGCATGGACCACCGTGCTGGAAATGGATAAATGGATGGAACGAACCTGTAGTAGTTTTAACAAGAATAAGAGTCGTCTTTACAACAAATGATAAGTTTGCGAAGAAGCTCATGGCTGCGAATGCGCCAAACAGGACTTTAGTTCATCTGAATGATTTGATTCTTTTGGAACAAGGAATATATCCTCCTGGTGTCCGCGAAGATGGTTCCGAAACCGGCTGAGGGATGAAGGGGGCTGTCCTGCACGCTGCGAGACTGCATTCCACCCTTGTGTGGTACTAACCGTCTGTCCAAGAACATTGACCAACGTGTCGTTGACCCTAAGTCAAGGTCCATGGTATCAAGAATCTCCGCGTATCGACGCTTCCATTATCCCCGTCATCCCTGACTGCCGTATCCAAAACTCTGTCTACGTGATTGGCGAGAAGAGTGCCGATTTGATCAAGGCTTACCACAAGGATCTTTTCAAGTAATTCTCAGGCGCAGGTGATAGCCCGATGAAAGTAGGGAGTTGAGATATACGTCAGATTCTGTCTCATGGTTAGATGAATGTTTAAACGGAAATTCAGTAACTTTTGGAACACCTCTCTCTCTCTGGGGAGTTTCGTGAGGATGGACGGTTTTAATTGTAGCATGGTGGGCGTCCATTCAAGTGAATACTCAATTACTCATGGTTCGTCATCTCATACCTCGGTAAGGACAACAACCAGCCTGGCAATCTCGTCTCCACAATCCTCTCAAACTCGCTCCCTACCTTCCCAACCTCTACAAGTCTCGCTCTAAACTCTTGGGAATAACCTTCTGCCTAATCGCAATCTCGGTTCCATCTCACAGCCCATCAACTATATCTTTGCAATGAAAGTAAATAGGCACAGGAGGGAGACGGACTATTAAGGACAGGAAATCTCGAGGCTGCGACTGCGGGGTTGTCGTTCGAATAGGGACCCGATATGCTCGAAGTTGTCGGGAGTGCTCGTCACGCATAGAAATTTACTGAAGAAACTTGGAAGCGTATGGAAGCTAGGATGCGGTCCAGGATTCAGGGTTCAAAGTAGTTTGATAATTGTAACAATGTGAAACCAGACTACAGAGGTATATACGTAGGTATATTCTAGAGTAGTAGACAGACGACGTCGTTTACTCAGGGGTAGGTCTATCATGGCAGTGCACAAGATGGTGCCCATTTATATTTTAGCGTGTCCAAAAGAGGAATAGTGCATTGAAACTCTATGAATCTCCTTGTAAATCATCACATGCAAGTTTAACGTTTACCCAAATTATACTGCATAGCAGTGTTTAGGGCTCAAGGTTCAGTATGCTTTATGCCCCTCCAAACCATGACCATTCCTATTTGGGAACAACTACTTCAGCCACTTACAGGCTTAACACCTCGGGGTGTTCCCATCTTGGAAATAGTAAGTCGCCAATAATTGCTCTCCGATCGTAGGTCCAACGGCTGAGTTGCCACCTCCACATGCCTACCAAAAGGTACCTTAGCCTTCACAGCATGGAATGAGCAAACTGAAGTATGACAGGGGATAAAATGCTATCTAACGCGAAAGGTAATAGTTGAATCTGGAGCTGCAGACACCTATCCTTGAGCACAGAAAGTCTGAGAGTAAACAAAGCAGCGCGGCCATCCCATCTAGCATTCTTAGGACCTTCTCAAGTCTAGATAAATTTGAGTGAATTACTTGGCCTATACATAAAAGCGGCGTTGCAGAGGTCGACGGCCATTAGGAAGGTGATAGTAGATTTGGTGGCTAGGGGAAAAGTGAGTGAGATCCGGGTCCTCCATCGCCGGGTAATTACCAGATTGGGCTAAAGCTTAAGAACCCTACTCCATACACATACAGTATAAGAATTGGGTGAAGATCAGTGGTACTAAGCGCGGAATGAATACGAACAAGATCGGTAATATCATCTATAACGGGCTCCGAAGTCGGCTATATCCTATATCCAGGATCACAGATCTAGTAACGTAAGTTAAAGAATTACGACGACCCCTATCAGGTCAGCAGAATCCTCAAGACCGCCGTCCTCGACGTCGACCTATAGTTTGTCATCTACCTATCGCTGAGATGGCAACAAGCGCAAGGATGAGCCGGCGCGTCCCCATCGAGGCGCAACGCGTCGACGCGCCGCTAACACAGTCGGCGACCTTCCTCGTTCTGTCGGTCACTGACGGCGCCGACGCGATTGGGACCGTACGCTCGACGCTCGCCAGCATCGACGACCTCGCCAAAAACGTTTCCATTCGCGATCTCGGTGCCTCTTTCGCGTGCACCGTCGGCATCGGCAGCGACATCTGGGACCGCGTCATTGTTCTACCCCGGCCCGCGGAGCTCCATCCCTTTTCCACCGTCAAAGGCGCGGTCCACACGGCTGTCTCGACGCCTGGCGATCTGCTCTTCCACATCCGCTCGGAACGCCGAGATTTATGCTTCGAATTCGAGCGGCAACTGATGGACCTCCTCGGCGACGCTGTTACGGTTGTCGACGAGACCGTCGGCTTCCGCTACTTGACGTTCGCGACCTACTCGGATTCGTCGACGGCACGGCCAACCCGGTCGGTCCCGCCGTGCCCACCTCGATCATCGTCGCTGAGGAGGACGCATCCGCCGTCGGTGGCAGCTACATCGTCGTGCAGAAGTATGTGCACGACCTCAAAGCGTGGCATGGCCTCCCGGCCGAGCAGCAGGAGGCCGTCATCGGCCGCACGAAGTTGGACAACGTTGAGCTTGACGACGCGGCCTATGGCCAGCGGTCACATAAGACGCTCGCCACGATCGAAGACGAGGACGGTGACGAGCATGACATCCTCCGCGACAATATGCCGTTCGGCTCCCCTGGCCCAGGCGAGTTCGGAACATACTTCATCGGGTACTCGCGGCGCCTGTGGGTCATCGAGCGGATGCTGCAGCGCATGTTTGTTGGGGACCCTCCCGGGCTGCACGACCGCCTCCTCGACTTTTCGAAACCGCTGACGGGCACGACGTTCTTCGCGCCGTCTGCCAGCCTGCTCGCCAGCCTCGACTCCGACTGACGGACCTCATTCTGTCACGCAATTGAGCGACTCAGCACATCTATAGGTTTAAAGAGGCATCTGTTGATCCAGGTACATAGCCAATTGGGTCCGAATGTGATCCCCTGTCTATTCGGCATTGCGATTAATAATCGAGACTATTCAGGTTGTTGATCCGTTTGATCAGTTTGCTTGTTAAGGACTATAACATCTATTCAATAGTACGTTTTAATAAATAGAGGGATGCCTCGGAGTTACTAGAGTCGGCCTCAAATAAGAGTAAGATGCTTGTTGGCACAAAGAGCTGAAAACCATAAACACAGTTGCATGTAGTCATGCTGAGCCCACTTCTGACAGGCGCTCTTAACCTGATTAGCTGTTCTGACGCCTGAGTGGGAACTGTGATTGCAGTAGACTTATATTGCCATCCAGAGTGCATGACAAAAGCACATCTGAACACTTCGAGAGAAACTACACAAGAAGCCCGGTAAATCACCAATGTAGCTTGTGATTTCTGAGAATGAATGAGATGCGAGCCTCCAATATGACTGACAACAAATATAAAACATCATAATGTGTACATAGCCAATTTCTGTTCACCAAAAATATTCCCGAGTTCCCGAGTCCGTCGCGTAGCAATAACTATTGATTGCGCAAAACACGGATTGTGCGACGCTCGATAAAAAAGGGTGAGCTTTCATTTTCGGGAACGCTTTACACTGCAGGCCTAAAAATGAACTACAGGAATCGTCAGCGTTCAGAACAACTCGGTGTGATTAACTCGAATGAAAATATAGTTGTACGATACAATATCAGAACGCAGGTCGAAGCATCGGCCCTGGAAGTGAGCAGGCAAAGTGATAACTGGCGACATATTTGAAGATTGATTTGGTTGATTATTAGATTCTAATATCGTCTAGCTTGATTGCCAGTGTAGACTAGGAGCTTAGTGAAAGTACGGCAATATAATTTCGAACTCGAATAATGCGTCTGCTTTAATCGCATTTGTTAACTGCGCACGAATTGGGAAGATGCCGGGTTAGGGCAAACTTTGCACCTGCTCCGTCCATAAATTCCCTAGATTTATTTTCTAGAAATCGACAAGCGAGGCAGAGAGAGGGTAACCGAACATACGGCATGAAAAGTTCACCTCCGATCTGAACGCTTCGGATGCACATGAAAGCGAGGGCTTTGAACTGACAGTTGGCAAAAGAAATTTGGACTTTCGGTATTGTTCATCTTGTCCAGATCGCTCATATTCAGCACCGTATTGCAAGTATCGAGACCTAGACAGGAAGCAACTGTAAGTTTGCGTTACCTGTTTGCCCCCTAGTTGTCCAACACGAAAAGCGGACTGTGAAGGATTTTCATTTCTGTCGTGTAACGAAACAAAACATTTGTGAGATGGATGTATCAGACGCGAGCGCTTTTGGAAGAGGGGCTTTTCGAACGCCGGATACTATAGACTCGTCTACGCTCGGCAAAAGTCCTCGATTTACCTTTGTGCTTGAAAAGAGTCAAGCGGGCATTCGAAGTCATGCCATGCGAGAATACTGGAAACAGCGACACAAAGCGAAACGAGAGCATCCCCGTCAGCAAGTTCCGCAGAGATTATTACCCCGCAAAGTTCCAGCAATAGGCCATGCCAGTCACTCTACGCCACCAAACCCCTCAGCCCCATCAATCGAGGGTCAATACACGGATAACCGGCATTTCTTGCAGGAACAAAGCTTGGAGTCCATATATCTTAGCGACCTTGAGCTGTTAGCAACAGACATCGACAGGAATGAGGCCAACGTTACAGGCATCCCGACACAGGCTCTGACAGGAATGAACCATGCTCTGGCAGGTGTCAGGTTCGATCCCTTTGACACGTGTCCGGTTAAACTTACCAGTCAGCATCAGAAGCTATTGCATCACTGTATGTCCCTGCAATTTCTAAGTTATTCCAAGGAGGCATTTCCACTAACCTCTTTCTGCAGGGCTAAGCACACATGCTACAATGATGTTTGAAGAGCTGCACATTACAAGCTTTAATCCCATGAGGGATGTTTGGTTTCCCCTTGATCTATCAAATTCTTCCTCATTTAATACTGTGATGGCCCACTCTGCTGCACACTTGGCCTACCTCCAAGGAGCAACGGATTCTGTTGATGCTTTGAGGTACAAGGCAGAGGCTGTGAGAATTCTCAATATATGGCTGAATGATCCTATAAAGTCATTAAGTGATGAGGCCTTTGCTGCTGTGGTACGACTTCTTACATTTGAGGTAAGTATCATTTGTGTCTTACACTGATATTTGCAATATTCTTCCAAGTTTGCATTGTATATGCATTCTGAATAGTACCTGTTCATATTTTGACTTACTATTACTACATGCAGAGATACTGGGGAACTGAAGCTGAATGGAGAGTTCACCGTGATGGGCTCCATGGAATGATTGAAGCACGAGGAGGTCTTGCGGCATTACGAGATAATTGGCGCGTGGGACTCATTGTATGCCTGTAGGTCTATGTTGGCATTTTTTATGACTGTAGTGTCAACAGACACATAACTGATCAACATGTCAGGGTCTCATTAATGGCTAAGCCATCATGGTTTGATTCGTCTAATCGAGTGTGGGAGATATCTGAGCATCTTCTTAATGATTCTCTGCATCCCATACTAGCCTCAATTGTTGACCTGCATAAAATTTACTGCTTATGGCTGATATCATTCATTCAAGATATGCGAACTTTAATTAGAAGTTCTTCCCAGTTATATCAGCAGGGACTGGGGGTATACCCTGCAGTACATGATGCAGTGCTGCTTTTACATTTCTCTTTTCAACTTGATGCACAAACATCCACGCATGAAGCAGGTTACCCTACTCCAGAATATGATCGGCTGGCATGTCTATTGTTCATCAGTGTGCTGCTGCAAGAATCAATGTCCTCAACTTCCACGGCAACTGAACCTACGTCTGGCTCATTTTCCAGGTCATCTAGCCATAGCTTGGCCGTCCTTGATGTGTCACTGCAGGAATCACGGAATCTGTGGGAAGGTTTGGTGGGAAATCTGCATTTATTCCTTTTTCACCACTTTGTGAACCTTCCGGATGGATCACTGAAAACCAAATACACTATGCAGATGACAGATATTCTTGGGCATCTGAGCCTTGAGGCACGCAGGGGAGTTGAAAAATGTCTTCTCAATATGTTATGCGGCACCAAAGGAGGGAAGTTGAGATTTTTAGGTGAGGATAGTTGGACTCCTGATTCACTGCTATCTTCCATGCATGGTGAATGATCTTTCTGCATCTAGCAGCGTGGATTGATCAGTTGAACGTCCTTTCCTTGAGAGAAAGTGTCCGGTTCGTTAACGACATTCTGAGAGACGGTGAGGGAATGAAAGGGATCATCGGAGGACTATCCTTGGGCTATGCCAACCCAGTCGGTCGGATGAAGCACTGAAGAGAATTATTTTGGAGAGATCCCAGACTGGATTCGTTAGTATCCATTTCACCCTATACCCAGTGCATTATACTGATAACACTTCAGATCCTTGTGGTACACCGCAGATTTCTAAGGACGTCAAACAGGGTGTGTTGATGTAGAGGTTGTTTGCTAGACCTTGTGGGATTGGGATCGGGAGAGGTATGTTTGATTCAGGGGTTCGTGCGAGATTCAGGGGTTCAGGAGGGATTTGCGGGGTTCGTGAGGGGGTTCTTGTCGAGGGATTTTTTTTGTGTTCACGCTATGTCATAGAGATCAGAATATATAAAGGGTTCTCTGTACCCGCTGATCTCAAGTGAAGAAGCCTTGTCCTAATTTGGGAGAATACACCGAGTTCTTATCGAATCAATGTCCATGTAGTCTGCCAAAGTCTTTGGGCGTTCAGGGTATTTTGTTGATTCGACGGTTGCTCAGGGTTCCAGGACAATAATGCTTAAAATAGGGACCACAGAAATCAACAGAAACCGGAAAGCAGAAGAGCCTTGGCTTCTAAAAAGCTGAAACACAACTGGTCAACTCATTCTCTCCAATACACGGCTCAGTATTGATTTTAAACTCTTGAGTTCGTCAGAGACCTCATCAGCTCTCTCCTCCAAATTGCCCATACTTCTATCATCTGGCGGAGGTGGAGTTGCGGTATCTGTCATGATGATGCGGCTCAAGAGTCAGTGGTTCAATAGACTTTTAATCGGAATCCACGTTGCTCTTACTCACTCCTCGAAAGTTCTGCCACATTGCAATCAACAAAGCTTAGCAGGTCAGCTCGTATTTTTTTGCGGACGCATTATTCTCCGACTTGTACAGGTGCGCTGGTATGATGCCATTCCCTTATGGAACACTTAGCGCACATTATACTTCACAATACATCTAGATATTCTATCTGTCTGCCGAGTATGGAGTATACTCAAACCCAATTGTTCATAGAACTCAGCCCCAAGCTCGACTCGAACTTCCATGCCCAGATTCATATACCTCTCATGCTTGTTACCGCAGAATTGCTTCGACAAGCTCACTTCAGACATTAATAATATTCCAGTAACTATCAAGTTTGAGTTCCGGATCCATTTGATTGGGAATATGTTAGGTGAGCATTACATACGGCGCTGGAGACAGCGGTGGTTAAACAGAGCGATGAGTATTTTCTCATAGACAGTTAAATAAAAAAGTCATACCTGGTTGTTGGATTGTGCTTCTCGTAATAGACACATGAATGCGGCTCACAGATTTCCTTGGCGACAGCACGGCATGCATGCTCTGTGTCAAGACCACGATGTCGGCGGTGTTTCATCAGGTTTGATTGAGCGTTATTCTTGCGGCTAATTCTAGTTCTCGGCGGCAACGAAAGCTGCTGTAGTATAGACTGGCCATGCTGTGTCCATCCGCTTTGGATTTAGGGGTTTGCCAAAGATCACGTGGGATCAGCGGGTATGCAATTGACGTACTTTATAGACACGCAGCACAACACGCAAAATTTGCGCTTTGCGATCTCGTATGGGCGAGACTGGATTCTGGAAGTGGCGCTACAAGATAATATCAGTGCACAAATGTGGAGGAGCGATGAGTGCATGGCACAATGATCAAGAGCTAGTGATGCGTATTATGTTTTCCTAATGGCTTGGCAAGGGAAGCTTGATTGCGCTTTAAGGTTTGACAGTGGTCAAGCCGCATAATTATCTCCCTTTGTTTGTGTACCTCGACGTCAAGTTGACAGCTGCATCTAAACGAATTCTACGTCTCTTTGAGCCGCCACACAACGACCCCGCATATTTGAAAGCACCAAGAATTGAGGGACTATTTACCTCGAAGAAGACTGCGGGTACGAGGGTCCTTAACTATGGGGACGACGGCATCAAACATCAGGGTTCAGGGTTAGGGTTAATGGTACCTAACTTGGTTAGTCCATTGCTTTTTGGGAGCTTCCTTGGAGATCGAAAGGCAGCAAAAGGCAGCATATATTGTGAAGACTTACAAGTCACACCGTCGATTACCAGTAACGATGGACTTAAACGAATATAGTGAGATGGAGCAATACATGCCTGAGGAAGCTGAATGATGAATTGATTTTGTTTCTTGAAATGTGCATTGTTTTCTTCGTCTAATAAATACTTAGATGGTATATACGTCCAAAAGTATATTCAAGTATGCCGTATAGTTACGTGAGAGTCAAAACAAAATAGAGTTATTTTGGGACTAAACTGGATGCACCAATAGTAGCGTAGGCAATTCCTGACAGACGAAGGGCTAGGGCTAGCAGCTCAGCGCGTGAAATTGACCGCGGCTACGCTAGGACTAAACGAGACATACCGAGATCACATTTAGATCGGGCACTTCCCACATCTTATCCTCGCAGACGGTACAATACACATTTATATCTTCTTTGACAATTCTTAAACAACCGATACAGTTATCTACAAAAAAGACATCCCAGCCATCAGAAATAGATGTCAATGGCTTCTGCAAGCAGGATTTCTTTTTGGCAGAAGTTAGACTTTTTACCCGCGATCTTCCAAATTTGTAGGTCATCTATGCAGTCCTTCCAAAGCTCTGAGTAACCAAACTTAGCATGCGAGACCATCGCTGCTGCAATATGGTGGCCTTTGCGAGGAGAGAAGGCACCAAGAACGTTTAAGCGTCATATATTGTTGACGCTGATGCGTAAGACTTTCGCACGCTTGTCGACGCAGCAATTACAGTAAGACTAACAGCTGGACATGCTTTGCAGCTGCGTGTTAACAGTGATCATCAGGTTCATAGCCGGTTCTACCGAGTCAAATTATATTGCGTGGACTCGGGCACAGAAGATTCCCGTTCAAAGCATTCAAATACCACATCTCAACACGAAAGCCTTTTGGATCGGTGATGATCAAGCGGACAACGTCGTGCTGTACTTTCACGGTGGAGGGTATGCGATGCCTGGCTCCGAAGCACACTTCACGCTTCTTTCACAGCTCATATCAGGCGCTACTCAGTTAGAACGATCGGTCGCAGTTCTCGTCCTCCAATATGATCTCGCTCCAGCTGAGCATTACCCGCGCCAAATCACGCAGTGCGTTGAGCTGCTCCGCTACGCCATAACGGACTTGAAAAAGTCTCCGGGGCAGATCCTGCTTGGAGGGGACTCTGCAGGTGGAACTATGGTCTTCAGCGTTCTCTCGCACATTCTGCACCCGCATCCATCCATAACGCCAATAAAGCTCTCAACGCCTCTCCGAGCGGCATTCGTGTCAAGTCCTGTTGTCAGATTCAGCTTCACTGCCGAGAGGTTTCGCCTGAACGAGATTTTCGAACCGGCACCAGTTAGCACGTTGAATGAATGGGTAGCCAATTATCTCGGTACAAGTGGGAAAGATGGGTGGAATGAGCCAGGGCAAAACGATGTAGAGTGGTGGAAAGGACTGACAGATGTAGTGAAGGGGATGTTGATAACCATCGCGACAGACGAAGTTATGGCAGACGATATACAGGCGATGGCAAGTAAGCTCACTGTAAGCCTTCTGTCTCGGTGAAAGCAAAGATAAAGATGCTAATAATTTCTAGACTGTCTATACTGATCTTACATTATTCTCGTCTAAGAATGACTTTCATGCCGAGCCGGGGATCGGTTTTGCAGTTGGCTTAGAAGAAAGTGAGTCTGCGCGGCTTATCAAGTCTTGGGTGGTGGAGAGGTTACTGTAACGTACGGGTATGTACAGGTGGTGTTCTGTACACGGGTGTATGTTGAGTTGGGTAGGTAAGGCCGGGATGCAGTCACTCTAAAGGAGGGCTGCTAGAGGTGGGTTTCGATGCACGATTTCCAAAATTTTGTTCTCGCTGTTTGTGATGTTTTCTACAACCGATGATATTGATTGATTGATTGATTGATTATGTCATACACTGTCCCAGCCTCGCACAGGAAGCTACGAAGGAGTTCTGTATAAAGGCCCTCTCCCTATCCATTCCCTATGAGATCACCTTCACTTATCAGCTTTTCCCCCACGACTCCTCTCGGTGATTTAAATTCCCCGGGATTCCAGCCTATGCAGTTCGTCGACGGTACGAAATCGAATCTTGAAGCTCGGCGATGTATATGAATATTAGCGAAACGAGTTGGGCTGGTGAAAAAGGACCGCCCTCCTTTTCCGTCCCCCCGGCCCACGGCTGGACTAAGCGTCCCACGGGACGAGCTGTTAACCCAATGGTGCCACGATCATAATTTATAGATGAAGATTGCAAACTAATCTTCGTGACCATTTTGGTTCTTAAGAGGAAGAATATTCAAGAACGTCATTTCTTGCGTGGCACGTTCATTACTTCGGAACCCCAAAGCGCCTACTTTCAGCAAACCGCCAAAGGCGAGTGATCGTGCTAAACTTTGCACTGGAGATTTCGTCGCGCAGTGTCACGTCGAAACCGTACAATCCTTCTTAAGACTCTACGCATCTGGACCCCTAGATGATGATTCAGTACATCGACATAACGAACGTTGTATATATCTCTGGTCATACCGAGGTTTTCTTTGCGCTTTGGCTTTTAGAATCTCCCTCGGATAGCCGGCCTCGGAGTGTGGTCTGGCCACTCTTCTCGCCCTTCTTGATGCCAAATCTTTCTTTGACTTCGTTTGAGAACCAGAGGAGCCTGTCATTGTTTCTTCGTTGCACAAGACTTCTCGCTGGTGTTAGTGTTGATATCGTTGTCGTTGTCATTAGGGATGGTTCAATGCTGCCGTCAGGCTCAGAGAAGGTGAACGCTGATTTCATGGAAGGAAAAAGGTTGGCAACGCTCATAGGATATCGCGCGTGAACACGTATGGATGTTCACTTGTTGGTCCTGGTTCCAAGGCTCGGTCTGCATACCTGCGTCACTGCATCACTGCATGATGATCCATCCGTATCTAGAACGCGGCTTGGGGGTTAGTAGGGTTAGAACAGCCAGAGACAAGGACGGGTAACTTCTCCTTCTATTTAGGAGGGAAGTCGCCTACTGTCCCGAAACAATGGACACTGAACATGGATGTAGTCCGTGCAACTGTCAAATACGCTATATCGTATCGCCGACGATGTTGAATATTGTGGTCGTCGTGGGTCAGGGCTGTTGCTGCTGACTAAATGCTGATAAATGTCAGCTGACACAATAACTTTAGTAGATATCACGTCGTTATTTAGGTGCCAAAAGGAGACACCCTACCCTGGACCCTACGACCCGTTAACCCTTTAGACCCTGAAACCCGTTATTTATTCACGGGCTTTCAGCAGTTTTTGCACCTAAATAAGCAGGAATACTTACAGACGAACCT
Source organism: Lipomyces kockii (assembly GCA_030568215.1). NCBI lineage: Eukaryota > Fungi > Ascomycota > Lipomycetes > Lipomycetales > Lipomycetaceae > Lipomyces > Lipomyces kockii. Next base: position 24,382 of record JAJLTN010000396.1, on the reverse strand, counting down.
TTCGAAAGGCGGTCACCGAGTGTGTCTTCGCGGTTCTGGGTTCGTCTGGTTCGGCCCACCAGACGAAGTTCCCGACGGCATCAACATTCCCACTGCTCTGCCGTCGGACGATCGCGAGTCCCTACGCCGATTGCTCTCAATGTTGTCAGCAGTCTTCGCCAAGTCGGTTCCAGTGCCGAAGGTTATGGCTCCGCTCGTTCCAGGAGCTGAGAAGAATCCGCCGTTTAAATGCAATTATCTCTTGTCACAGCTCGAGCTCAGGAACTGAAGCGTCAGATAGGCGAACTCCTCGCAGAACAATCCTTCAACCGGTCGTGAATGCGACTCGCATCTGACGCAAGGCCTCGGAAAAGCAGACAGCAGCTGCTCCACAGCTGAGAACGTCGTAGGGCAAAAAAGCCATTCAATTGGTGACAAGTTCCCCGAACGCGACGAGGTAAGGAGGAGAACGTCGGTGGGGCAAAAAAGCCATTCAAGTTTTGTGACAAGGTCCCCGAACGCGACGAGGTACTCCTCCTGGAGATCGTCGGAATGGATAACAAACTGTACATGTCCTCACATGGTGATAAGAGGCGGGGTGGAAAGAACTAGCCGTGCGGTGCATGGTGACTTTTCAAAGCCGCTGCAGCGATAGGTGCAGTACTGAATGGTCGACTTGCGAAGGATCGCTTTGAAGTGTTGATGAAGCAACACCCTGAACATGTTTCTTGGCTCGAAAGCGCATCGGAGCATGACCGATCTCATGTCGATCAGGGAAGATGTATATGAGTTGGTATGTAGCCTTGCATTCCCGTTGGCTTCGCAGCTTGATCTAACCTATAATGCGCCTTATGCAGTATATGTCTGACAGGTATACCATGAAGTCAACGAAGGCTGACAAGGAGAAGGCCAAAATTCTGGCCGAGAATATTGGCAAAACCATCCGCGATGTAGCGATGCATCGCGTCTCAGAGAAGCAATATGACCGTCTTTCATCGACCACTTGCCATTCCATGTCAGCATTCTCATCATCGCCGACTCCGCCTGCCTCCTCCTCGGCCGACAATAGGCAATAGAGATCCTTAGACATGCGATCGCAAGGCCAGCGGCTTCTGGATGCAATACTGCTTCACCTCGGCTCTCATTCTATGTCATCATCATCCAGCCGCCGATCCGATCGGGGTAGCACTTTCATATCCCGCTTCTGGCGTGCCTTTACCAAAGCCGCTGAGATCACTACGAGCTTTTGGACTGCTTACCATCCCCGCACCGATGATCAGACAGAGCGTCTAAACCAAATCCTTGAGCAGTACCTTCATGCGATTTCGACCCATCAGCACGTTACCACCTCAAAATACAGCAATGTCCTACATCAGCTCCTGTTCAGGCAACCCCAACGCCAGGAACGTCAAAACGTGCTGGCCGTGATGGCACCCAGAACTTCTCGCTAATGAACAGAACCCAGTTGCTCGACGCAATCGAGTTGGTCAAGCCCGTTGGCGGAACGAAGTGGGATCAAGTAGTGGATATGTAAGAACTTTGAAATCGCTATGCATGCGCACTGGATATAACGTCATTGAGCTATGAAGAATATTGCAATCAGTACGGCAGAGTCTCGCGTGACTCTGGCGCACTTTGGAGAAAGTTTAACCAATGCTTAATCTACCGAAACCTACAGGAGATCCTACCTGCGCACCCGACATTAGAAGGGCCAAAGAGATAAACCGTATGCTTAACGATTCCCTTGAGATGACGGGGTTGGGTGATGGAGATATCCTCGACCTCACGGAAGAACTGGCCTCACTATCACAGTTTGTGAAGGCGGAAACTGCTTCGTTGAAACGGAAGATTTAACATACGGCTGGGAATTCGGTGTTCCCATTTGCTCTATGGGAATAGTAAATGGCAACTCAGTCTTTTACAACGGAGGTTCCTTTCAGATCATGTACGAGGGATCGATTAAGACTGCATCTTATACGATCACTTCGGCAGCGAAAGGCTATACCAATGGATATAACTCTCAGGGAGACTGGTCGGGGATGTGTACATTGATGGGCATCTCGGACATTGGATTATGCGCTATCAAGGCAGTGCCAACAATGGCCTTGCAAAGTGCAGTGCAGGCGAGTATGGGTTAGACACATCTGTGTGCGGCGTCTATATCAACTCATAAGAGAGTGCCAGGGATCTGATTGATAAGTCTTACGCACAGTTATACGCCAGGTTTGCATGTGAGCGTTTCGTGCCTAGGTACTGCCGACGGACAAAGGGAGCGGGTTAACGAAGTCATTGAAGCCTATTTACGCGCCTTTATCAACTACTTCCAGGATGACTGGGAGGACTGGTTAGACCTCGTGAAGTCGGCTACAACAACTCTCGTCACTCTGCGACTGGTTTCTCCCTTTTTTTTATTGAACACGGATACGATTCGGACGTGGAGCCGCTGACCGAACACGAGCCGGGCGGAGAGATCACTGATGTCGCTGCCGCCTCATACACCATTTCCATGAGAGAGATCCATGAGATAGCAAAGGAGAACCTGGCATGAGCGCAACAAATGAAATCTGAGCTTTACTGAATCGAAAGTCAAACAGAACTCTCTCGTCACTGATGTTGTTGAGATCGAAAGTGAACGTGGCATACGGTACTGGTGGACGATAAAAATGAGCAGGCTGCTGACTTGCGAGCTCGGTCAGGATCTGCCGTACTTCGTCGCGCTCAACAATACTGAACAACTGGACCGTCGTCGTAGCCGCTGCTAGCATAAGAAGCCGCTTATGACGTCGACGAATTAGAAGGAATTGGTAGACATGATGAACTGGATCAAACCCGGCACTTTATGAAGAAACGGCGCGTCAGGACGTGTTCATGATTTGTGTTTACGCGTTGCCCATCAGCCAGTAGTAGCAAACTCTAAATCTTGCGTGAAATTTCAGTGGTGCTAAATAAAAAAACATATGTCGCTCAAACGTATTTTCATATCCCAGATTTCATAAGGGTTGGGGTTGCCGGTGTACTTTGTAGCTCGGTGTGATCTGTGATCTGTGAGACGTGAAGCGACCCCTGAAAATTCCGTGCGCTAACGTTAGCTAATAATTTTAAAGTGCCGCAGCTTGGTGCAATCCGAAAATCTTGGGCTTCTCTTCGATCACAGAATAATATTGTAAGCAAGGACTGATACTCCGATGGCCGAGCAGGTCGAGAAACTAAAGCCATCAAAGCTGGGCACCAAAGAATAGTAAGCAAAATTGTAATCCAAGCTGCACATTCCCTCGTCACACTGACACTTCAATTTTTCTTCTAGCTGGGATCAATTCTATACTTTTGAGCAGCGAAATTTCGCTGAAAACTCGGATGACGAGGGTGAAGTCTGGTTCGCGGATGTCGACGCCGAGGACAAGATCATCGACTTCCTTATCAACCATACTGCATCTTCTGACAACGACCTCAACGACGAATTCCCGTTCTCCCCGACCTCGACATCGGCGATTGATCTCGGCACCGGCAACGGACATCTACTCTTTAGGCTAAGATCTGAGGGCGGGTTTATGGGCAAGCTATGCGGCATCGACTATGCAGAGACATCTGTCACTTTTGCCAGACACCTACTGGCCAAAAAGAAGGACGCCCAGCAACTTGACGACCCGGACAATAATATCACGTTCGAGCATGTCGACTTTTTGAATTTCCCTGACGACAAGACAAACGAAGCATGGGATCTCGTGCTGGATAAGGGTACTCTAGACGCTATCGCTCTCAGCGGCGACATCATTAGAAATGGCTTGAGCGGCGTGGATCTTTTTCCCACAGTTGTACGAGATACTCTTGTCCGCGTCGGTGGCATAATATTGATCACGAGTTGTAATTTTACAGAAGAAGAATTGGTAAAATTATTCAACATTGAAGGTATGCCTTTTCACTTGTCATAGTCTACATCTGTTAACAGAGAAACAGGACTGCAATTGTGGAAAACCATAAAATATCCTGTCTACGAATTCGGTGGTATCAAGGGTCAAAGTATTTCCAGTGTTGCGTTTAGGCGGACAAAATAACAGAGGAAGTTGTACGATATCTCGCCAAGTCTGATTATATACCTATTTATGTATTTTTACCCTAACAAAAAACCGGAGAATCATAACGCAAGCAACACTAATAAAACGAAAACTACCGAAAACCTCCAACTTGTAGAATTATATTTTTTGCGTTGTCTAACTCATTTACGTCTTCTTAGAGAACTCCACGCGCAAAATCAAGTTCTCGAAACCGCGACCGTTCATCCGTTCGCACGCCCTCGTAGCGTTATTGACATCATAGTAGCTGATAAATGCATAACCCTTCGACCGGTTCGTCTCTCTGTCCTTCGCCAAGTACAATCTCTGGATACGACCGAATCGTTCAAACAAACGGCCGAGATCATCCTCAGTGACGTCTTCGCCTATGTTCGAAACACGTAGGGTAGCACTGTCGTCCCGGTCTCTGTAAGTAGACATCTTCTCGCCATCACCACGACCAGAAGCCCCAGCACGGCGGAGATGTGGTGGCACATATGCCGACTTGGTAGGGCCGGCTGAAGCCGCAGGGGCAGCCGATGGTTCTGGAGTTGCCGTCCGCGGAGTAGAAACGTTCGATTCCGCCGCAATATCCGTAGTAGGTAGACGATCTTTGTAAGGACATCTGCTTGTGAAGTGCTCGCCGCCGCACGTCCGGCAGGTGATGGCCTTTACCTTGATAGCTTCGGTCTTGCTGACTTCTACCTTCTCTTCCTTTGATTCCTACAAAGCCATTAGATTCCAATCATTAACCCAATCGTTCGGGACTACAATACTCACCTTCCAGCCAACGATGAGTTTCAGTGGAGTGTTCTCTCCAACACTAGTCGTCTTGACATCTGGACCAGCTCGCGATCCACGCTCGAGGCCGAACTTCGACCATCGCTTACGCTCCGCAACAGCCGGATTGACGCGCTCCTTGACAACAGTCGTCTTAATCTTCTGAATAGCTTTCACCTTCTTGCCAGTCTCCGGGTTAACACGATATGTAATCACGGTTTTGGTGCCGTCTGGGTTGTTCGTCACAAGAGGCGCCGGAAAGCCGCTATCGTCGTCGTCATCCTCCCAGTTAGTGGTAGATGGTTTCCTGGCAGATATATTAGTCATCTACTTCATCTATTTCCTCAACCAAAATCCACGTACGATGCAAGATCCGGCATTGTGGTGATGTCGTGTATAGGAACCTGATTGTGCGTTGAAGCCACGAGAAAATTTGTTAAGCAGCGTTGCGGCATGCCAACGCCATCAATAGCGAGAAGTGCCTTCACCCTAACCCAACTAAAAACCTTAATCCACGAAGTCCTCATCATGGGGATCTAAGGAATAACACTCCGCTATGAACACATAGCTAGTTCATACACCCCTCGTTCTTTCGCGTTCCAGACGAAATAGAGTGCAGTGATGGAGCAGATTCCGACGATGGTGCCGCAGACACTGCGTATGCCAATCGCGACGGTCACATCCCCGCATCAAACGTCCATTCTGCGAACATCCAACAAACCCAACAATAGGCCAGATAAAGTCAACTTTTCCATGACGAACGAGCAGCGTCGGCGGTTATGTTTATATGCAGATGAGCATCCCGGGGCGAACCAGCGGCAGCTCATCGAGTGGTTTCGAGGACAGTTCAATGTTGCGCCATCGCAGGCTGCGATTTCACGATGCTTGAAACGCAAGAGCGATATTCTAGAATCCAGTGATCGCGATCCAAATCTCAAGAGACTCAAGAAGGTCACATTTCCGCTTATGGAAGATGCTCTGTCGAAATGGTACACTGAATACAATGGCCTGGTCCCAATAGATGGTAACGTACTTAAGCAACAAGGATCATACTTTCTAAAGGTACAGTCTGTCCATTGCGTGAGATTTGACTACGGTCTAATCGATGTAGACTCTCTACCCGCATGCTGGTGAAAATGCGTTCCACTTCTCAGACGGCTGGCTGGCGCGGTTCAAATCTCGTCATAATATTAAAAGCGATCGATTTTCGAGTTCAGAAAGTCCGGTCTCCCGTCTTCGTTCGTTACAAGAGCAGCTACCCGCCATTCGCTCGAGAATATCGCAGTACACTCCCAAGGATGTCTTTTGTATGGATGAGACCGGCTTGTTCTACCAAACTATTGGCAACGGGCTGCTCACTACGCGATTCGGTCCAAATGCGGTCGAAGAGCAAGAAAAGCAACCTGGTGCCTATCGTGGAATTCTAAAGGAAAAGTTTACAGTGGCTGTTTGTACCAACGCCGATGGCAGCGAAAAAATGCCATGCTGGGTCATAGGCAAATGGGCCAATCCCAAATGCTTTATTAATGTCGAAATGTCCGGTCTCGGAATATCCTACGCCTCTGAGCCGAACACGAAAATGAGCGCTACCTTGTTTAACAATTATCTACTGTGGTTCGATAACCATATGGCTGGGCGTCGCGTACTGTTGCTGGTAGACTACAGTGATGCCCATCTCGCGTTTGATGGACGGCTATTGAATACAGAACTCCTGATCCTACCACCGAGTACGGCAACGGTTGGGATGCATCCTTGCGATTCTGGAATTACTCGGATGCTGAAAGCATTCTACAGACGGCGGTTCACTGAGATCATGCTTGCGAGAATTGAACAAGGAGACAACCGGATGTTTCTCAGTATACTGGAGGCCATGAACGTATTGGTTCAAGCATGGACGGAAGACGTGACTAGGGACTCGATTATCGATTGTTTTCTCAATTGCCAGCTTCTGGCCGACAGTACCACGAATGACTCAAACAGCCTAGCAACGCCCGCGTTTCGTCATCAGTTGCGACCTTTAGCTGGTCATGATACACTATCCGGCGTTCCGGAAGCGAACCCATCGCTCCAACAACAACACCAGAAGCGGCAGCAACAGCAACCTCGCTTTGATCCGTCGTACGGCGTCACGCCTAACGATCTCTATCAAGTCAACTCACGACGCCAGTCCGATTCCCCGCAACACACTAGTATGAATTACGACGATGCCGTGCGACATATGCTTAACGGGACTGGCGAAGATATATTTTCCGTGCCGTCAATCGAAGAAATCGTCGAGGAAATACAAGAAGAAGCCGAGAAACTAGGTGGTCGCAATAGATCGGCCTCGGCGAACGACCTGGCTCAGAAGACGATTCCATACTCTGACACTACACAGCTATACCGGTCCCAGTCTTTGGATCAGCGAGATGGAATAGACGGCGAACTGTTGTTAGCATCTGTAGAGCAGGATGCATCGGGAGCTAACGCTTCTCAGGATCTTGCACTCAATACAACTACATCGTACAATATCTATACTGCCGTGACCGAGATTGAAGCCCTTGCCGCAATCGATATCCTGGAACGTTACTGGATGGGCAGGAACCCGCAATTATCACGTCTCTCACTGCCTGGCCAGCGCCATGAGATTTTGACTAAGCGGATAGTGCTTAAGCCAGCTACTATAGAGAAAGTGTTTGGTTAGGACGATTGCATAATATGGATTTCTGCTTACCGAATTCGGCGTATGGTTTATGTGCATGACTGCTGTTTGACTGTATTGCAATATTGTCTCTAGTTCTGGGTAAGGTTCGCATTTCAAGAGGTTATTTTAATTTAGTCTAGTGTACATATATAATGACGTAATGCAACTCCGATACAATAACCCATACTCACATTATACTAATACATCCTCCAGGTTGTGATCTTATGGCCCACTTCTTGTTTCAGAAATCATACAAACTTCTAGGCGAGCACATAAACTAAGCAGTACAACGGTTTCCGTAGCGGCGTAATAATTAAGCGCATCCATCAAAATTTTCAGGTGATGGTCAAAATTCTGCTCGTATTGTAATAATATGCTCTCCAACTTGGTAACCTTATCCACCGCGCCAGAATCCGCATCCGCAGTCTCGCTGTCAATACCAGGAAGCGTCTTGGACAGCTGCGTAGTGTATATTGCGAATAGTTTGCAAGCTGACATAAGCTTCGCCATGACCTGCAGAACACTCAGTCGTTGCCGAGAGAACAATAACAAAGAAGAACCACAAAGCATACCCGTAAAAGCTTCGAATTTGTAAGCATGCACTCCTTTAAGCACGTGTCCAAGAAATCGACGTGATTCTGCATCAGTGCATCTACAGTGTTAGCGTCCGATATTCCAGCCATCAGCGAACACCAATTTGGTTCCACGACTTCAGTCGTGGAGAAGTATAGCACCTGCTGAATGAATACCAGCATCTTGGCTCGCAAGTTCCACACTTTCGATTTCCACTTTTGCAAATGGACACTCATACTACGTCGAGCCCAACCGGCAGTCTTTGCCTGGTCCAACCATGCGACCCCAAGGAGCTGCTCGATGTGTTTCAGCGCCACGAGATGCCGGAACAAAAGTTGATATCGGAGGATTGTCTTTCTAGAAATCACCAGAGAAAGCGGAAATGGGATCCTGAAATCAAACTGCAGCGCCTGAATTCCGGTAATGGCTTTCTTATCATCTCGCTCCGATGATTTATCAGTCGCTGGAGTTGTTGTTGAAAGTTGCATCGCCGCGATATCTCTAGGATCCAGTCCACTCACACTAACGATTCGCATTAGCCATTCAGTAAGACCCACTTCATTCAGCTGAACCGAAATATCCTCCTTAAATGGATCGGTTGCAGTGATACTACCAGGCTGTCTCAGAGCCAGGTCGAGTAGAGACTGCAATTTCGACGTCGACACATTCTTCGCAGGCTTTCGCAACTCATGGGATGCGACATCCATAAAATTAGTGAAGAAGTCAGCCTGATCCAAAAAGAAGTAGTGCTTTAATGAAGTCAGACGCTCTGATAACTTATGAGTGTTGATGAGTAGAGACAGAAGATATTCGTTTGCATGTGCATAAGCTGCATTGATATTGTTTAGTAGTCTAGGATCGTCAATCGTCTCTGGCGCGTCCTTTATTTCGTTGCTGACATCGACGCCACCGCATTCACGAACTACATTCAAGAACTTTCCTGCCAATAGAATCTTGTCACACGTCCTAGCGTCTCCTATTTGTGGTGGAAGGTCGTCTTTCCGTAACGTGTACCGCTTATCCCAGTATTCGTCTGTGTAGTCCTCGTCAAGTCGCTCCCTTCGGATACTCTTTTGCTCTTTGATTAAAAATTCGTTAAAGGGATCCGCTATTATGCCACGATGCAGCCACATGTTCAGCATCTTCATATATGGTCGCGAGGCCTCCCTCACAAGATAGGTAAGAAGTTCACGTGCCGCCGGATCCCCTGATACCGAATAGAGCCTATCCGTAAGCAGCTTTATGACATCGCCGCCTTTAGTAATCATCGACGTAGTCTTCGAAATCCCAATATTATTGAGAGCGTTGAGATTTCCATCGTTCGCCTTCAGCGTTTCCATGATTTTGTCAAAGTCGGTACCCAATTCATCCGTGTATTCAGCAACCGATTCCTCTTTACGACTTATCTGTTGCACAATATAATTTATCTCGGTTAACTTCCTCGCCATATCCATAGTCTCAATGTGGAACGTGTTCAAAGTAAACGATGGCGACGTAAGCATTTTATACTCCATATCAGACATCAGTGCCAGATATTCTTTCATGATATGTCGAATCGCAGCACAAAGCGCATGGTTGACAACTCCATATTCAGTCTTGCTCTGTATTTCGATAAATGCTTCGACACTCGAGCGGTGAGTTGCCAATTTTAGCAAGTTTTTGGTCAGATCGCGAAGACTGGGATCGAGACCTTTTGCTAGCCGAAATTCTGGTCCGGACAACCTGTCGGTTTCGGTGGAAGGATTGTAACGCTCGTGAAAGCGTATATATTGACCTTCGGAACCCTGAGCAGTTGTTAGCACAATCCCTGACTCACCCACCGTTTTCCATACCACAAGCACGTAGAGAAGATCCTCCATAATGATTGCATGCTGGACATCTGGTCCCATTCGGTCCAGGGACGTGGGTTTTTTTGAACTTTGCACTTGATACGATAGCGGCGGCGGAGTCACTCTCAAAGCGAGAGGCGATAGAGCAGTTGAGAGAAGCGTCACCTCAGGATTCGAAACTTTCTCATCATTAGCTTATATCCATATATCCAAATAATACATATTAGAAATTCACACGTACTCATCTTTGGCTGTTGATATATGACGCTTGCCGTACTACTACTTTCTGTGCTAGCGGCCCTGATATTTTCCCCTTGCTGTTTCTCTGACTGTGCTCGTGGAGGGGATCTCTCTCGATGTCGCATTGAATTTGCCCGGCTCTGTTAGAAGTCAGCGTGATACGTGTCTCGCCTCAGCATTGATCGAGAACATACAACCATTTTCTCCCCCTCTGAAGCTCTGATTTGTTGATCCAGAGCCGTTGTTTTGACGGATCTCGACCTATGATGCTGAGATATTGCATTGACAACGCGATCTGTCTGCGACAGGACTTCTCTCGAAGGCACCGACCGCCGTTGCGTGCCATTTTCTGTAGCCTGGCTGGTCATCACATCTACACCGATAACAACACGTAGAAACTATACGGTACGCGGACTAATTGTGTTTCCATCCACAGCAATGGTAAGCTCGCTGCAGATGGGGTTCGCGTCTGACGTTCGCGCGTAAACAATCTGCGTAACTTCCAGCACACGGCGTCCGCTTGTCAGCGTACTTGTCATCACGTTTTTGCACGGGCGCTGCCATCTACTTAGATCTTCGAATTCATTAGAATCATCATATTAGAAATTCAGCATCAAGTCTTCTACATTTATTGCGGTTATCTTGAAATTATACATATTATAGAAATATTGAAGAGATGTTCTTGACTCGCAGTGAGTACGATCGGGGCGTGAGCACCTTCTCGCCCGAGGGACGACTCTTCCAGGTCGAATACGCTATTGAGGCTATCAAGGTATGTTGTATCTTCTAGTTCGCAAACTTTTCATTTCGTTTCGATTATAAAGCTTCGGGCATATGTACTAGAATCGAATCGAGAGATGCTGGTTGGGACAGATTGTATGCTAATAGCAAATTGCCTAGCTTGGATCAACTGCCATCGGAGTTGCAACTTCTGAAGGTGTTATTCTCGGCGTCGAGAAGCGTGCGACGTCGGTCCTCCTGGAAGCCTCCTCTATTGAAAAGATTGTCGAAATAGATAGTCATCTCGGTGCGGCAATGAGTGGACTTACTGCTGACGCCCGGACAATGATTGATCACGCTCGAGTCGAAACACAAGTACGTTGGGATTTAGGAAACATAAGAGTTGAACACTACTGACATTTAGTAGAATCACGCTTTGCACTTCGACGAGCCTATCAAGGTGGAATCAGTAACACAGGCAGTGTGCGATCTTGCCCTACGTTTCGGAGAAGGTGCTGATGGAGAGGAGCGAGTCATGTCTCGACCGTTCGGTGTCGCACTTTTGATAGCAGGTATTGATGAAAACGGGCCGCAATTATATCACGCTGATCCATCCGGAACATTCTACAGATATGATGCGAAGGCTATAGGAAGTGGTAGTGAAGGTGCGCAGGCAGAATTACAGACTGAATATCACAGTGTATGTGTTCTTGAAATTGCATTAATTGATAATTACTAATAGAATACAGTCACTCACATTGGCTGAAGCTGAACAACTTGTCCTGAAGACCTTAAAGCAAGTCATGGAAGAGAAATTGGATGCCAAGAATGTTCAGCTCGCCAGCGTTACCAAGGAGCAGAATTTTAGAATATACACTGATGATGAGATGAAAGTTGTCGTGGAGCGGCTCGAAGGCAGTGAGGCGCAGCCTACTACGTCCTAAGTAATATCTAAATGAAGCCGATGGGTTAGTATGTATTTGTCATCGATTGTAAAAATCGAGTAAAAATGGAAATAGCATTGCACGGATTATAGTAAGGACAGTTATAATTTTACACAACCCCGAAGTCGGCTTGTTATAAATACCTTAAATCACGTAAAGTTTCCAAGATTGTTAGTCTCGTGCTTGTGACCAATCTACTTTATCCTCCTTGACTGAGCCGGCGAAGCTCTGGACAACGGAGAATGCGCGTACGCCGTAGTTGCACTGCCGTTGTCCACGGCTGCGGAATTTCTACTCATGTCGTCACTGTGACCAGCTGTTTGAAATTTCAGTGGACTTCCACTGTATGTTCCGTAGGATGGTCTGTCCCCTGAAACAATGGACTGCCTTGGACGGCTGTTCATGGCCGAGCGCCTATATGGACTAGACGAGGAGCTCTGCGGACTGTTGACCACACTTCCGAACAACGAAGAAGACGACCGAGGCCGAATATCTCGTGTCACAAATTGCCGTTCCAAGGTAGGAGAGTAATATTCCACTGAACCGTCGGCACCAACAGCCACATCGCGTCGAACTACGCTCATCTTCGGCCTTACAACTTTCTTTTCGTACTCCTCAAACATTTCTCCAAATACTAGGGACTTGTCAGTTATTTGCTGAAGAAAATTCGTTGTGAGAAGGTACGTCTGGCCGGAAATCAAAAAGCAGACGGTAATGTTGCGTATAAGCGTGCTGTACGATGTATTGAACAAGACGAGAGTATGCAATGGTGAAAATGATATAAAGAGATGCAAATTAAACAGCTGCGGATTCCACATTTGAAGTTCCCAAACTTCCTTGTCTGGATCTGCAGTGGGAGAGGACTCGGTGTGGCTGATTTTGTAAATAATCTTTCGCCATGGAGAAGATGATGGGGTACATGCTTCGTTGTCAATATCTAGCTGCGATTTCGTTGCTGACGAGTTGCCAGCTAATTTTCTATCTTGCGGATCACGGCCGAAGAAGGTGTACGTCCGCCTGCGTGAGAATACGTAGTAAGCATTGATGAAGCTTAGTAATAAAATGGCAACTGATATGATTGATAGCTAAAAAGTGTTAGCGATGATCAGAACGCTTATAACATTCCGGTACTTACTACTCCAATTAGCCATCCTCTAAACCCACGCTTTGCACCTCTACCCTGAAGAACATCGCCCGCTATAGGACTATTTCGCAATTTGCTCGAGTCCCAAAATATCTCACTACGCTCATCCTGCTTAACCGCGACGGTCGCAATAGCTAGCCGACAAAACACGAGTATGCCATCCAGAATAAATCCCATTGGCAGGGATACAGTGTCAGACAATTTGTCCCACTCGATCGTCTCGAACAGTTCATTCAAATGCAGGTAGGTGTCCAGGGGATACGACTTTAGGCGCGTCAGAAGAGCCGCCCGGCGTACGACGCGTCGTTGAGCCATTACCAAACACAGGAATTGCTTGGCGCCGATTGTATATACCACCGATCGTAAACTTATCTCCTTGGCTCTACAAATGTGCCATCGTCCATGGGCTAAGTGAGGGAGGCACCAAGCAACATGAGAACGAAACCCGCTGCAATCGTCAGCATCGCGACGCGTTTCGACACGCGCGGATCGATGCGTCAGTCTATGGCTCAATCCAGCAAGAATCGTCAAGCCAGCTCGTCACGCAATTTCTGAATAGACTTTGTCTGGCGAGGCAGATTGTCACATCACGATTGGCATGCGAGACCTCGAATTGTGTTTGTGCGGGCACAGAGTCGGATGCGATCCTCGGCTAAAATGGAGGTTGTGATATACACATACAACGCGTAAGCGACGCGACGATGGAGATTTGGTCGCAGACTGATTGGCACTTCTATTACGAGGACCGGTCGATGTCGACATATCGAGTCGTGAAATTTCCATATATGTCATCACATCGTACATTGCGCTCTATCTGTAGACATCATGGCAGATGCGCGGTATAAATGCTCGACGATCCCTGTCCAAATAAACATACGCCACTGAACATCGGTCATCGTCACCACGCGAACACATAGCCGCATGGTTCGCGTGGGCACCAAATATAGAGCATAATTTCAATTCGACTGAGGTCGTGATCGGTGATTACCATTCACCAAAGACCAGCCTTACCGCGTACACGACATATCAGATGGGGCCTACAAACAAGTAAAACTAAAATTATCTGAGAACCGCGATGCAAGCACTCAAAAGAGGCGGGAAAACACGACGTAAGTTGCATTATAACCAAACCGCCCGAAGGGGAAGACATGGCATCATCATCGGCGCCGCACGTGTAGATCTCGCTCAAGAACTGTGTGACCTTAACCAGGAGTTTTGCAAGTTTCCACACAGCCCACCACGGCTTCCCGCTTGAGCTTCCTCGCCGTCTCGGCTGAACTCGCCGGTGCGCTACGACGCATGGAGTCAAATATGTCGATCCTCACCAGCTTCTCGTGGATACTTAAGCATCCAAGGTTCCCCGCTTCCCACAAGAGTTGGTTTATATTTTTTACATCACACTCGCTTCAGTTACTTGTTTAGCAGTCTGCCATACACTCCCAAGTGAAGTCTTTAAACATAATGCGATCTGTTTTCTTCTTTCTCCTTGCGCTCATTGTGGCTGTTGCAGGCCAAACTTCTCCATCTGAAACTTCCACCGAGCTGAGCAGCTATACCGAGTCTGCCACCAGCGCATCTGAGCTCACAAGCACATCTGAGACGAGTTTGTCGCCCCTGTCCACCATCACTTCGTCCCCCACTTCTAGTGAGACGTCCCTGTCCACCACCACTTCGTCCCCCACTTCTAGCGTAACCTCGTCCAGTACTACCTCGTCGACTACGTCCACATCTACCAGTACCACGACGTCGGCTGCTGATAGCATCTCTCTTAAGCCCATCTCTGCTGGCAGCGGATATCTCACTTTGGCCTTGGGACTCGTTGCGGTCTACTTCGGCCACGCTTACTAGGTTGCCATACCAATGGGGGATAGAAGCTTCGATTATGTACATTTGTGAATATTGAGATAATATTAGTGAATTGATTGGATAAAAAGGACTTGTATAAGACGTGATTGATGTGGCTTGTTATTTTTGGTTGTGATTTGGGCAAAAGTGTATCTTTTCGATAGCGCGCGCTCTGTCTTGACAGTTCGCATAAATAATTTTTTATTCGATTACTGTACATATTAGCTCCTCGCTGGCACAACTATCTTAAAAGAAATTGGCACTGTAGCCTGTTGTAACTACAACCTCCTAGGATCAGGCTCATCCTGTGTTATTCTGTAGTAAGACGCGTCCCTCATAGACGGAACAAAACATGCCAACGAGACCGAGTGTGCCAAAAATTAGGGCGGGCGTTCAAATGATATCTCGGGCTTATGGAACTCATTCGTGTAGGATAGTGTAGTTGAAAAAGTTGGTAGGGAGGCATCCTCAACTACAACGCCGACGCCGCAGAGGCCGCGCAGACTTGCGGACTTATCAGCGGCCTCTGCGGCGTCGGCCGTGCAAACGTTACTTCGAGACCCAAATTTCTTTTCTTGCACTACACGGCTTCAATTCGATCCTATTTGGCCAAATTACTCTGCATTCGGTTTAGTACGCTTGATAGGGAGTATGCAACCAACTACGGGTTAGATCGCAAAATGATGTCTCGGATCTCACAGATAGGGAAAGCGATCGCGGAGGATATTGAACAAGCGAGAGCACAATCCGTCGCTGCGTCGTCTGTTAATCGCGCAAGTGCGCAATCGCCTGGACCAGGGAACGGAAACGTTGGAGCTCCCCTCGGTGCCACACCAGCTCGGAGACCGTTGCGGCCGGTGACGGGCGGAGAACCCGGGAATCCAAGTTCCAATACAGAGGAGTATGACAGTAGCGGCGTTGATCATCCATTGGCCGAAGATACCACCAATCCTGAGCATACTGGACACGCACCGAGCGTATCTGGATTGCAACTACAGAGCCAACCACCTAGTCGGTCTTCGACACCTGCAGCTCCCATGGAATATCCACCCGAGATTAGGGCGAAGCTGCGGAAGCTCGCAAAGTATGAGGCGAGGTATCCAGGTGCGCGACGCGATTAATACCTAATTATTGCAGGAAGTGACTAACCCAGCATTTGAAGAACTACATAGAGCTTACGAGGCTGAAAGAGCTCGGACTTCGTTCATTGACGCTTTCGAGAATGTCCTTCGCGAACACACTCCTTGCTCATCGATAGAGGACCCCCAAGCTTTAGTTGAATACCTTCAAAATTTGACTCTCAGACAAGACATGCTTGTTGAGGAGATGAAGCGGGTCACGAAAGAGAAAGACGACTTTGGCCGGAAATACAAAGAGGCTGAAACAAAGAGCCAGGAAGCGGAGAAAATAATAGCCGAGATTAATGTAAAATTAGATGAAAAGGACCAAGAGATTTTGGTTTTCAAGACTGAGGTAGAGAATCGGGATGCTCTATTTAAAGACGTGGCGGTTACTAATGCAGCTGCGCTCGACGATGCGAAAGTCGTGACTGACAACACCAGAGCGCAGTTGGCTATGTCTGAAGAAAAAGTCACCGAACTTGAATTGAAACTATTGAACCTGGAAGATGAGATGAAGAACGCATCAATGACTGCTGATGAAGAGGCTACGGAAAAGTTACAAGACGCCGAGTCTCGTGTTTCAGAACTCGAATCAGAGGTCAGCAATCTTCATTCGCAAATATTAGAACTGGAAGATAAAGCCAAAATATCATCAGAAGTTGCTATTGCTGATACCGTCGCAAATGAGAAGCTCGCAGCCGCAGAATCCCGCTTATCAGAACTTGAGTCTGAAAATACGGCTCTTAAAAATCTCAAGTCCACTGCCGCGGCTGCCAACGATGATGTTGAGATACATGATGAAGAGAATGACTACGAAGCGAATGACGCGGAGGCCAAGGCTTCAAAGCAAAGCGCAATACATACACCCAGCTCTTCAAGAAATAAGAAAAAGAAGAAAAAAAAAGGAAAGGGTGGAAATATTTTGCAGTTGGATGAGCAATCGTCTAAAGTCTCAGATACTCTTCCCGATATTGTACCCTCTGAACCTGGATCTATGGATCGTTCGGTTGACGTCTCTGCCTACGAAACTAAAATTTCGGATTTGGAGGCGCAAGTTGACAATTTACGTAACGAGCGAGCTCACGCGTCGGAGGAGATTGAGAATTTGAGGGATGTGGTTCGAAGCGTGGGCCAAGAACTTGTCGAGGCAAAGGATGAGATTAAGGTTTTACGCGAACAACTGTCTAACAGTTCAGAGATCGGTCGCAAGTTCGCTGAGCTGGAAGCTACTCACGTGGATATAATCAGACAGAAAGACGATCTAGAGCGCGCCCTTGAAATCCGCATTAATTCTCATAATGAGGCAGGCCAAAAGATCGAGGAGATGTTGAAGACTCACGATGAGTTATTAAAGGATCACTCACAAGTCAATAAACGCGTTGAAGAATTACTTGCTGAGAATGAGAAAGCGCAGAACCAGGTTCAGCAAACGAACGACGCACACGACAAGGCTACAGCAGAGTTGAAATCTAAAATCACTAGTCTTGAGCAAGATGTAAAGGCCACCGAGCAGGTCGCGCAAGCACGGTATAAGGAGCTTTCCGAGAAGAATGATTTATTGATGAAGTTACAGTCGGAATTACAGACAGCGAGAACAGAGGTGGTGCAATTGCGTGACGAACGTAGCCTTCTGGCGGCCAAGCTTGAGGAGCTCAAGCGTGTGGAAAAGAGTGAGCGACAATTAAAGGCAGACGTTAGCAAATATCGTGCCGCTGTGGCTGAACGGGATGCCGATCTAACAAAGAATCGAGCGCAATTGCGGGAATATCAGGTTGGAAAGATGAAGGCTGATGAGCGTGTATCGCAACTCAGCCAGCAACTTACACGGACGGAAGCAGAACTAAAGGGTGTTGCCGAGGGCGTCGACCGAATGTCTAGAGAAAAGGCTTCGATGAATCAGGAACTGGAAAGCTTACGATCACGTTTGCAAACATACTCTTCTGCTAATTCAGGCCTGAAAAATCAGTTAGAGGCTGCAAAAGAGGAAGTTCAGATTGCAAAAGCGGAAAAAGAAAGTGCGAAGACGATGATGGAGAGTCTTCGTGAGCAGGCGTCCGAAATGGCGATGCAGAGTAAGGAATCCCGCGATCGATATGATGCACTGGAAGAGGAGCTTTCGGAGGCACATAGGTTATTAATTGAGCGTGCAAGAGAGGCTACAACTATTCGCAGACTGTTGAGCGATGCAGAGTCGAAACAAGAGGCATCAGTAGGCGAGCTGAAGGAGCAAGTTAGTGTGCTCATGGAGGAACGAGACAGAGCGGAGAAAGAAGCCATCACTATTTCCAGACGGAAGAGTCGTGAGATGGAGGATTTGAGGATCAGGGTTCGGGAACAAGAACGGAAACTTGGCATGGCGGATGAAGAGCGATCTAAACTCACGGCGGAGTTAAATGATTTACGGGCTGCACGGGAAAGAGCAGATGAGAAAGTAAATCTTGCATCTTCAGAGATGGACGAGACAAGAAAAGTTCTTACTGAACTACGAACTGTACTGGTATGTCCCCGAATTGTTATTTGTTGAGATCAATCCTAAATCTGACGAATTTATAGGAAACTACGGAAACGCAACTCCGTGAAGTTGAAGCGAACAGGCAAGAACTAAAACGACTGGCCGAAGACACGCAAGGAAAAGTTGACCGTCTGCAAAAAACAAACCGCATTCTCTCTGAAGAACTACAGTCACTGCAGACAGCAAAGTTTACGACGGAATTTCACCCGGGAATCCAGACTCGCGCAAATCGATCTGTTTCGAACTTGTCTGCTGGCAGTAACAAAGACAGCATAGTTCCGCGACTGACTAGCCCTGGAAGCTCCAGCCCATCGTCCACATATATTGCGTACGAAGAAAACGAGAACCTCAGCGTTCCGTATATCAAAAATGTACTACTTGGTTTCTTGGAGCGAAAAGAACAGCGACAGCAATTAATGCCGGTAATTTCAACGGTGCTGCAATTTCAGGGTAACGACGAACAGCGATTCTTGTCCGCTTTCCTAAACCAAAAATGATATTTGAATGCGATGACTATATACATTTTTGGAACCGCATAACCTAAATGTTGTTCAGAACATGTGAGAACAAGGGATCATTGCTTATTTTTTGTGGAAGCTTGTATGTAATGACCAGAGTCGATGAATTCGTATAGATCTGCATAGACTTGTTAGCATATGATTACCTATAATTCATTCATAGTAGAACGCACATCACTTGGAATCTGCTGAATCTTCAATGAGTGCGTCCGTAAGCTTCGCAGACGTTGCCTTCCCCGAGGTCCCGGCCATGGTGCTAGTCCCATGTTCGAGCTCTTTTTGCTGCTCGAGTTCGTAGAGGTAATCAGTTAGTTGCATGCCGCCGTACGCCACAGCCATTGTCGACACGCCAATCCATAAACGGCCCTTGAACGGGATGGCATTGTACCTAGTCCACAGTGACCGCATATTCGTCCGATACCGTTATCGAGACATGCACAAAAAAATGTGTCGGTTAAGAGACGCGAATGTAGATTGCGAATATTATTGTATTTGATTAGTGAGTAAGACCCCTTGAATCACACCTATAGCACGAGAAGGTTAGGGTTATCTAATTTAGCCGTCAGAGATGCACATGACTTACTTGCATTTGGCGCCATAATCGACTCCTCCCAAGGGTGCCCTGTCTGAGAACACCGTCTGCCTCTGCAGACTTTTGAGAATATTATCAGTATTCTCGTAGGACGATGACGAGGAAGGGCAGCAGCAGCAGCGGGGAAAGATGGCCATATTTATAACCAGACGAGAGGGACAGAGGGTGCGCGAGTGGGTGACGGCATTCGACCTGTGGGACTCCAGAGTCTTGGCAAGCGCCGTCAGCATGCGAACGTGATTGCGCAATTAATTTATTGTCTACTTCGCAAATCCACGTCCGAGCGCGGTCATGTTACACTGAAATTGGAGTACAGAGACGTTTTGAAGCAGCCATTGTCGGATTCCTGATCCGCAATGACGCGAACAGCCACTCACTATTGGCAAACCATCGAGAGGACTCGAAAAAGCGCTGTCTCCAGAATCCAATATCAGCTGGGCCACTGTGGATGTTTAGTGGCTCGCTAATTGTGGATGCGAGAGAAACGCGTTGTTTTGTTGACGTGTTCTGGTGGACGGGACGCGTCGGCGAGAGCGTGCCAGCATTCGATCTGTGTAACCCCAGAGTGCTGGCAAGTCGGTTCGAATGTGAAACATTAATTGATTAATTAATTGCATGAAATAGCCGAGCTTGTTTTCGGCGCGAATCTCCGTCTGAACGTGATTGTGTTACACTGAATCGGAGTGAACACGCACCTTCCAGACGAGATCCGCGATGACGTCAACAGCTTGATGGCAAAACCTCTGAGAAATGAAAAGATGCTGTCTCCAGAATCCGGGCCATTGTATATCAACAGTCACCTTCAGATGGTGTTCGAACCTGGAGGCTTAAACAATTTCAATTCTGCCCAGGATGTGATGCTTGGCATATTGACCGCACTATGTTGTATTTCAAGTCGATCTACAGTCAACCATGACTCTCCTAATCCTGAGGCACCTTCTGCTGCTTCTTCGGCATCGCACTCGATGGTTTCGATAATAGGCGAGTCATGTAAGTGTGCTCCCACCGACGCGTATATTCCTAGTTTACTTTCGGAAGCGCTAACTGAGTGATCATCAGCCATTACTTCCCTCGCCAGACGGTCGACTTGCGGTGGCGGCTTCATGGCGGCGCGGTCCTACGATCTGCCTTTCCATGTTGGTGCTCTGGCAATAATTCTGACCGTGTCCACCTTAGCCTGTGCCTTCCCGTTGGTCGCTGTAAAGTTTCCGGCTCTGTGCATTCCCGCGAACTTCCTGTTTGTCGTCAGGCACTTCGGCACCGGTGTCTTGATCGCGACCGCATTCGTCCACTTGCTGCCAACCGCCTTCATTTCGCTTACCGATCCATGTCTGCCGTCTTTATGGAACGACCGGTATCCGGCAATGGCCGGCGCCATTTCTCTTGCAGCGGTCTTCCTGATCACAGTAATCGAAATGGTCTTCAGCCACGGCAGAAGCGCGTGTTCTTTGTCGCCTGCGTTCGATCCTCATGTTGCTCTGGAACATGGTCCTGAAAAGGACATCAGTCCGGATTGCGAACAGATAGCCAATCGCGGTAGGCTCGTGAACAGCACTGGACCGCAACTGCAGCGCCTTGTCGATGCAAATGCTACTATCGATCGGACTGAGATGGTGCCATATAAAACTATCCTTGCGGACATACCTGTGGACTTCGTTCCTTTTGCCGAGATCGTTGATGAGTTGACGGAACAGGACTCGGTGCACAGGGGAAAGTCAAAGCAGAAAAATGCGGTTCTACAATGCTTGCTCCTTGAACTAAGCATTTTGTTTCATAGTGTATTCATCGGTATGGCGTTGAGTGTTGAAGTTGATGATGCCTTTATTGTACTTCTAATAGCCATTGCTTTTCATCGTAAGTGGTTGTCCCTTCGTGGCTCTAATCATCCAGTCACTAACTCAAGCTCAGAAACGTTTGAAGGACTCGCTTTAGGCTCTCGCATATCGTCACTGTCGTGGAGCGATGGATCCGTCAAGCCGTGGCTGATGGCTCTGGCGTATGGGTGCACGTAAGCTGCCTTCGTTTGCGAACAAGATCACGTATTAACATTTCACAGAACGCCGATCGGTCAAGCCATAGGGCTAGCAACACATTCACTGTACGATCCGGATTCAGAAACTGGGTTGTTAGTGGTTGGGATTATGAATGCAATCTCATCCGGCCTATTGATCTATACAGCGTTAGTGGACCTCTTAGCCGAAGACTTTCTTAGCGATCAAAGCTGGCACGTACTACGAGGCAGGCGGAGATTCATGGCTTGTTTATTGGTGTTCTTGGGCGCATTCGGCATGAGCTTGGTCGGGGCTTGGGCATAGTGACAGAAGTTTAGTTCAGTTGCGATGATTTTTGGGGTCAAAATTATTACAAATTACGCACGTAGTCTTTTCTATAATATGTTTGGTGAGCTGCTGACTATACCGTAATTCCAGACAATTGCAATAAGTGCTGCGGATATCCAGGATGCTGCCACCGACGTCACTAGCAAGTTCATTCAGAGAGCAGCAATGGAAGATTAGTCATCAAGTGTAATACTGACAACTATATATTTGAGAAATAACGCTATTAATACAAATTAATTTGTCGTCGTACAGTCTCTTAATGTTAAGAGAATAAATTCAGTCCTAACAATCAACCTAATAACATCATTTAAGTAGCTAACCTGTGTTGAAGTACGTATTGTACTTTTGACTTTTCGCACGTCTGCACAACGCTTAGTTGGATAGCGGCTGCTGATGTTTATTCATATGCGTATTTTCGAGTGCAACTGCCCGCCCTCGTCATATGGCTTGTAATCTACATTCAACGTTATCCGGACCAGTGATATTGATCCATGCTTGAAGCTTGAATTTGTGTTAAGAACAGCTTCATACTCAACTGTATGGTGAATGTATAATTATATGTATTCTCTATTTTCTATTTCCTGTTCGTATTATCACTTGTCCAGAAAGCCAAAACTCGATTTGCGGAGATGACGTGACTTAACATGCTAGAGAGAGCACCTGTGGACAAGCTGATCGAGGAACAGGACTCAGAACGATGCTAACCCTCATTAGATTTGAACAGAACACAAGAACAGGCACCAAGTTAGTTACCGCCATCCACTTTGTAAAGCTCGATCGCAGTCCCTGTTGGCTGTTTTGATCGAGTCGAGTTCAGGGTTTCCAGAAATACAATTCTCGCAGAATAAAAACTGTAGCACTCAGCACCTTGGTAACGACCAAAATAAGCTGTGAAACGCCTCAACTTAAACTTACCCTCTTGACGCAAATAAGGTACAAGAGGAATCGAAAATGCTTTAACTCATCGTTTCGAGATCCCGTGATCTCGCATTTATGTTCCTTAATGTCAATTTGTTGAGCGTCGACATCTGAAGAGCTATCATTCTCGCACCTTCGCTGTATAGGAGAGAGCTCCACCCTGATGTCTGGCTATGCCCTCAATCACTACAATCTTGGCGACATGCCTTTGCGGCTCGAATAGTCATCCGATATCATTCGCGACATCCTCATTACCCGTGCCAGTTCATATCTGTCATTGCGACAGCACTCGGCATGTGTCTGGTCTTCTCTGCAGCTCTTACGTTCCTATTCCAGATGTCCCATATCCTGTGACGTCTCTAACGCAGTATCACTCCTCTCCAGCGGTGACAAGGTACTTCTGCAGCACTTGTGGTGCACACGTGTTCGTTAATATCCGTGGGTCGCAGCAGGAGGCTGACCGATGGGAGGTTGCTACAGGGGCTTTGGAGAGGACGGATGGAGTTGTGTCATGGGTTAGCCATATCTGGGTCGGAGATTCGATTGATGGGGGCTTAGCAAGTTGGCTTCCCTCATTCGACAACATATCAATGCCAAGCTACGAGCAATGCTTTAACGTATCCCGCACACTACCCAAGGGATGGCGGCAGGAAGCTTTAGCGCCTTCACATGACACAGGGAAGTTGCTGGTCAATTGTCATTGTGGCGGGGTCAAATTCTACATCACCCGTCCCAACGAAGACAGCAAGAATGCAAAGTGTCCAGATGACCTTGTCCCGTTCAGTTCTTCAGAGGGAGCCTATTCCGAGACTCCGAAGTGGTGGCTACGCGATAACGACACGAAGTACATTGCGGGAATGTGCGCATGCAAGTCGTGCCGATCAGCCTCAGGGTTCGAGGTCCAAACCTGGGCGTTCGTTCCAAGATGCAATATATCTCCAAGTGATGGAACATCTTGGGATTATGGTTTTGGAACAATGATGCAGTACAAAAGCTCTGAGGGCACTTACCGGGAGTTCTGTGCAACGTGTGGGGCAACAGTCTTTTGGCATTGTGATGAGCGACCGGATATTATTGATGTAAGTGTAGGCTTGTTCCATGCACCAGAAGGGGCGAGAGCGGGCAACTGGTTGCACTGGTGGACGGAGTATATAATCTTTGATGACGAGGCTGTCAGCCAGATCCTTATCCGTGATTTGGGCGATGGACTTCGAGCATGGCGTCAGGGCGGGTAGGAGAAGATTTGAGCAGCGCAATTGAGATCAGACACAGCTCAACTCGATAAAGAGTACATGGCAGAACAATAAGTGTTGTATGATGTGGAGAGAAACGCGTTACCTTGCGTTACCCACAAATTTCTCATTGAATTCCTAGACGTAGCCCGAGCAACCCTCAACGCTGATTTGTGTTGGTAGTCGCGCTTTTTTAGGCTTGCGAGGATCAAGTACAGGATCGTAGAAATATTATCTACAGATAAGTGGTGGCTGTAAATAATAATAATAATAATAATAATAATAATAATAATAATAATAATAATAATAATAATAATAATAATAATAATAATAATAATAATAATAATAATAATAATAATAATAA